>PVIC010011078.1:0-42106 GCA_004025085.1 Thryonomys swinderianus
GAAGGTGACTGGCTTACAGGTGTGGTGTGAGTTGCTTTGGTATTGGGAGTTGAGATCTGGTGGGAAGAGAGAGGTCCCTGGAGCCCACTGCCCTTCCCTCTCCACTTCCTTGCTGCCATGAGGTGAGCATCCTTCCCTCCCTGTTGGCTCTGTGTCACACTTCCCTGCCTTGAAGTTGGGTGTCTATGCACTGAAATTTGAGCGAAAATGAACCTCTTCTTCAGTAAGAGTCATACATGTTAGGTTTTGTGTGCAACAAGAAACTAAGTCAATCCAGGAAGAAAGACCCAGACAGCAGGACTCTGGGGAGCTAGAAAAGAGAAGAAGGTGATGCTGAGGAGATGGCAGAGACAGATCACCAACTGCCACTGGACACCTCAGTGGGGTGGCAAGCAGGGAGAGGGAGGATTTGCCTTAGAGTTTTCTGATTTTTGCTTTTCTTTTCTCCTTTCTTTCTTTCTTTCTTTCTTTCTTTCTTTCTTTCTTTCTTTCTTTCTTTCTTTTTCTTTCTTTCTTTCTTTCTTTCTCTTTCTTTCTTTCTTTTGCTCTTTCTTACTTACTTTCTTTGTGTGTGTGTGTGTGTGTGTGTGTGTGTGTGTGTGGTACTGGGGATCAAACTCAGGCCCTTGTGCATCCAAGGTTGGCACACTACCACTTTAGCTAAATCCCCAGCCCCAATTTTAGTTTTTAAAATCAGGATCTTACTATATCTCCAGACTGGCCTTAAACTCAAGAACATGCCCCCTCAGCCTTCTGCATAGCTGGGATTACACTTGTGCCCAACTCTGCCTGGCTTATACTGATTTACTCTTGAAAGATCAGATAGGCTGCTGAAAAGAGATGTTTTCTACAGAGTCATAGGAGAAAATATGGAAACCAGTGAGGGGCTAGCTGTAGGGGTGAACCATGCCAGGTGTCTTCGATGAGGCCAGTCACTGAAGATATGGTGACGAGTTATTGGAATGAGAAGGAATATATTTGGTAAAAGAATTGGCATGAATCACTGAGAGATGATGGAGGAAAGGAACAGAATCCAAGATGCCCCATATTATTTCATCCCAAGCAACTTGGTGAATTGGGAAGTTTCCTGGAAGTACAGACATAGTGGAAGCTAGGACACAGTTCAGCCAGGAGAATGAAGGCAAAGGTCCAGACCCAAGAAAAGAAGCAAAACTCTCAGCAAACAGCTAGTGAACATTTAGCTAGAAAACAATTTGCATATCAGGAAGGTAGTGGGGTCCTGGGTGGTGAGATAAAGGTATATTCCAAGGCTAACAGTGGAGGCCATTGAGTGCCATGGGCAAAGTAGTGGGGAAACTACAGACACAAAAAATAAGAAAAAAGAAAAACTGTAATATTGTCATACACAGACCCTTTGCTATTTTATAAACACCAAAATCAAAGGGACCCAAGTTAGAAATTAATAAAAGTACTTATGAATCATCAAAAATTACCAAAATCTTGTGATAACCCTTGCAGATGTCTTTGAGGGGCTCACTGCTCCTGAACACTACATATCCCAGCACTGAGGAAGTAACTAAGACAGCTGGTCTCCCCAGGGTCCCTCTGGTGAATCGTGGCTTTCCACCCTTCGAATCAACAGCACAGAAACTAGAAGGCCAAGAACCTCTGAGTTAGGGGCTTTTACAGGTGTTTGCTTTTCGTCTGTTTAAGTCACCAATATGCAATTTCATATCAGGTGGCAAAGTCTAAGGAAAAGAAAAAGGATTAGACAGCTTTTTGAAACCAAGTTATTGGCTCTTGGACAGATACTACGGCACTGCTTTACAAGCATTTTTCTTATTAAGATTTAGTGAGCAGAAGGGCTGTAGTAAATAACCTTTCATCTGCAGAAGCTTTTCAAGGAGCAAATAAGGAGTAATGCAAAGTAATCCTCAGGAAGTTTAGAGAGAGATTGTATCACCTGAATTTAAAGTAACAGAATAGAGAGAGAAGTGGAAAACTATACACAATTGCTTTCTGGAAGAAGTCTTTTTTCTAATATAAAATTTTATACACAGATTTTGTTATGGTTAAAATAATTAAGCTGGACTCGTGTTGGATATATATGTATAGGTACATATATATTTGAGATATTAAAAAGTATGAGAGTAACATTACTAGAGACCAGATGGTTTTGATATCAAATAGTGCACAATTCAGCTTTAACTTTGTTATTTTGAATGTTTTCCTTTTTTTCCCTAATGTAGATGACAGAGACAAATAATTTGCTTGGCATTCAATGGCAGACTTGTGAGGTGATATATATTTTTTTAATTTTTTTAAGACTGAACTAAACTTTTTATGCAGTAATAACCACATTTGCAGAAGTTAAGAAATCTCAGCATATTACGCATGAAAAAGAAACCACAAAACCAAAAGAATGATGGAGTTTGCACTGATTTGAAACAAGCTGTGCATAGCTAATCAGTCAGAAAACCCTGGATTACAACCAAACCATCACAGAGGAATATAAATGAGCATGGGGCATGTGAATGATTCTTGCTGTGGGAAAGGGGGAAAAAAACACAAAACCTTGAGTTATAGAGTAGTTTTCTGAAAACTGAAAAATGGAAGACTGTCAATTGGCAGCACACATCCTCGATTAGGCAAATCTACATGTCAGTCAACCAGAATATACAATAGAATAATTTAGGTTCATTCTCTCTCAGTCTCCAAATATAATCATTTTCACGTGGAAACTTGGCAATGTCACACCTCATTTCTCCACAGACTTAAGAACAGCATGCAGACTTGAGGTGTCTTGGATCACCTTTATAAAATGAATCCCAGTACATTTCCACTTCCCTTACAGATCATTATCATGTACAATTAAAGTTAAACTGCACTTGTCAAAACAAGATAACAAATCACACTCACTGGTGCGGTAGCCTTAGATTCTTTTTAATCATCCATTGTCACCTGCTCACAAAGTTTACCAATTGGACCCTATGTAATGCAACCTCAATACTTATTAGTGAAGTAGTCATATATATATACATACACATATACATATATACATATACATACTTATATATAATATATATAACATATATATACTTAGTGAAGTAGTCATATATATGTATATATACATATACACATATACATACATGTATATATGTATATATATATCCATAATTATAACTTTAAAACTTTATTCTAGCAAATAATTAGTACTTAACAGCTTTAGAGAAGTCTAATGAAGCATTAATGATTTCCCAGAAACAAAGATTCTGAAATTTGACAATTAACTCATGCTTTTTAAAATCTGTTTTGGAGTCTTTTATTATGATACACTAAAACTAACACCTAATTTGGAATTTAAGACGTAGTACCAAGGTTTCTATGTTCATACATGTATCAGTATATTATTCAGGATAAGCTAGCTTGCCAAATAATTGCAATGGCTTAACACACTTATTCCTGTTTGGTTAGATTTCCATAGCTGGAACAAACTATCTGACACCTACAATTTAAAGGAGTAGAAGTTTAATTTGGCTCCTACTTTCAGAGGTTTTGGTTCTTGATCCGACGGGTCCCTGAGAGAAACACTGTGGCAAAAGAGCATGATGAGGCAGCACTTCGTGGTGGCCAAGAAGCAGAGTGCAGAGTCAGAGTGCCAGAAACGAAGGGAACAGGGACACAATGTCATTTCAAAGTCAGCCTTCCATGACCCACCCTGAACCTTCAGAAAAAGTTCTGTCAGTGTCTGTGCTGTGCTCAAGCCAGTCGGGTTTAAAATGTGTGGGCCAGGTAGAATGATTCATTCACATCCGTAATCTAAAAACCTAGGTGGCTAAGATAGAATGATTACAAGTTTAGGTCCATCTGGGCCACAGAGAGAGATCAAAGCCAGCCTGGCCTATATAGAAAGAACCTGTCTCAAACAAAAATATTGGCCATTATGATTTCTCACTTATGAAATACTTCATATAAGCTAACAGTAGGCTCTTTGCCCAACCCTCAGTCTGAAGAGAAACATTTTCTCAGCCCATGTTTCCAAACCAAAAAAGAGAATGGTACATACATCACTTTTGCTTAATATCTAAAAGTCACTGGAGGCAGAAAGTCATAAGGCAAACCTTATCTTCCGAAGGAAGGTACAGAAAAATCATCCTATCACATACCTAAACAGTAGAGAAATGGAATTTTCATAGCTGGACACTCCTAGTGACTACCACACCCAGATATGCAGAAAAATGGCCAAGATCAAAGGTACAGATCCCTTGGCAATACCCCAGAAGAGATCAAACCATAACCTATAAGTAGGAGGTCCACTGTGGGAGATGGATATTAATTACTTTTATTGAAATGTGAGATTTTCTTCTGTGGCTCATTTATTGACTTCATTGACTATTTTAAATTGTCACTATATGGAATACTGAATATTTTATAGTATTTACTCTCTCAGCATAGAAATAGGTAAATTCTAGGTAAAATGAAAAAGGTGATTTCATTAACTTTACATCTCTTCACAGGTATTGCCAAGGAATTTGTACTTACATACAGGGTGATGCTCAGAAGCAAACATCAGAGATGTTCAAAGCATATTCTAATAATGTGTAATAGAGTTAAAAATAAGAAAAATGACATCAGTGGTACAAGAGCCAAGAATGGAATGCATATTACCTTGTATACACTATTCATTGAGTTATATAAATGAATTTAATGGGTTTACATTTTCTTGTACACTGAAATGTCTCAAAATCAAAATTTCTGCTTCAGAATGTCAAAATATGCTTTACTTTTTCTAAGGTTACATATCTGAGAAGCAATTACTCCACTTATTTCAAATTTATCAGTGGAAAAACCTCAATATGTAGTGCATTTTGCGTAGATAAGAAAATGACACAGATCCTGAGCTAAAAAGCTCATTAATGGAAGAAAGCAAAGAAAATTATTTTAAAAATAGAAAGTCCCTAAGCTGGCATTGTGGTTTTCAGTTTCAGAGAGGTGAAAGCTAATTTATCCGATCTTGATCAAAGATCTGGAAGTTCATAGTCTCAAAACTGTTAAAAATAGATGGCTACTTTTTAGAGGAGGAAATTCAGTTCATCATTAGAAAAACCTGTAAACAGAATTTAAGCAGGTAAATTGAGATTTGACTTACCCAGGTATAGTTTTTGAGAGCACAAAATTTGAGACTCAAAATACCAAATTTGTACAAAAGACGTTCTGTGCTGAGATGTACACACATGGTGAAGTGCCGAGTCGTCCATTCAAAGAAAAAACGCTCCCTGTGGCTGCAGGTCTAGATATGTTGAATACATTCTACTCTTCCAGGTCAGTTGACTTAAAAAATAGTTGGCAAGAACAAAAACTACTGTATCTTATGCCTTCAACACACATTTTGTTTTCCTAAACATTTCTGCATTTTGTTTCCTAAATTCTCAGTGAGAAGCCTACAACAAGATCTTCCTACATCAAATTGAATACGACCACTATCCATTTCAAATAACTGTCTCTATGTAGCCTCTGGTTAGAGGGAAGGTGACGTATCTTGTAGCTTAACCATTCTGCTCATTCATGGACTGAACAAAGCACTCTGTTGCACTAAGTAGACACCTATACATGAACATTTCAGTTGCATTGCCAGGTATGCTATTTTTTCTAATATCTTCTTGTTTGTCACTGCCTGATATGTAATATATAATAATATATAATATATTAATATATAAGTAATAATATATTAAAATATAACATATATTAACATATA
Organism: Thryonomys swinderianus; assembly: GCA_004025085.1. NCBI lineage: Eukaryota > Metazoa > Chordata > Mammalia > Rodentia > Thryonomyidae > Thryonomys > Thryonomys swinderianus. The sequence goes on from PVIC010011078.1 coordinate 5,717, forward strand.
TAATATAATACATATGATACAATATGTAAATATTATATAATATATGATAGTATATTATATAATAAATGGGAAAATATATATATATAAATTCCATTGTATAAGTAAGGGTTTAGTAGTAGGGAGAAGGATTGTAGGCCTAAAGGTAGGTTTTCTGTCTACAATTATAAAAATTAACAGCATGACTAAGATTTGTGTATAGTCTTTCCTCTTAAAGACACAAATAATATTTAAGTGAGTTGAAGCCCACAGATTTGCATCAGAAGAATGCCTTCTTGGATAAGTATCTAAATAAAGTTCTTCTAAATATCCCAACTTTAGGCAAAACTATAAAGTAGGTTCATCTTTTATCTTTTCTTTTTTTTTTTGAGACAGGGTCTCGCTTTGTAATTCAGGCTGGCTCTGAGCTCACTATGTAGTCCAGGCAAGCCTCAAACTCAGCAATCCTCCTGTCTCTGCCTCCTGAGTGCTGGGATTACAGGCGTGCTCCACCACGCCTGGCACTGTGGTATATGGTATTGATTGCTGGTGGGCGTGAGTCTCTATGCCCAGCATTGTATGTGGTTACCGGGGATCGAACTCAGGACCTTGTGTTTGTGAGGCAGGCGCCAGAACCACTGAGCTAACCCTCCAGCCCGGTTCATCTTTTATCTTTAATGATGTTTTCCTTCTCTGAATTATCAGTCTCTAATTTGGATTCCAGCCCCAGCCAGATACCTAGTGTCATCTACTATTCCTTGGGTCCCCATTCTCCAGGACTAGGAGCCACTAGCCATTCTGATGAATTCATACCCTTGATGTGTGTAAACTGTACCAGTATAAAGGGGCTCACCCAAAGCCAGCCATATCTGGCTATAATTTAGGCCCTGTATCCTGGCCTAAAAATCTAGGCTACACCCACCATGGGTGGGCCATACAACTAGATCTGACTTCAGTCATCCTGTCATCCTATTAAAGCTTTGTCCTTCTAGCAAATTCTCAATCTATCCATGTTTTCTACTTGGCTGATTACAATAATTTATGTAGTCATTTCAGTTCTTTGCAGTCTTATGCAGTCATTTCAGTTCTTTGAGCAGCAGAGGATAGGTTAGTTTTTAGGGTAAAGGAAAAAGAACTATGGGAAGGCATTGAGGCAAAGAGAAACACAATCCATACACTCAGAAAATAGGAAGAAATCTTGTTAAAAACTCCAAGAGGTACAATGATAGCTCACCTGGGGCCAGAGAGCCAAGCAGGGGCCTAATGACAAAATTCAGTAAGTGAAGGATACAGATTTTTCCCATCAGCAAGGAAAGCCACTCAGGTACCTAAGCAGGAGTCAGACAGAATTTAGTTTCCATTTTACAAAGATCACTATAAATTAGAGAGTGATGGATAATGAAAAGACAAGTCAGAAAGGCCACTGTAGTCAGGGAGGTAAGAGGTAACGGTGGCTGGAACCCTGAGGTAGCAGCAAAGAGGAACACGATGAGCATGCTCCAGAGTTAGTTCAGAGAAGAGACCCTTAGTACATCTTCCACACAGCAGTAAAATTTGGGAGATAAATCAGGCCCTATAATCCTCAGCTTGCTTGCTTCAGTAGCTTCCCAGTACCTTTGGGACAGAATCTAGATGGAATCAACTTCCCTAGAGCTGTCTCTACCTCCAACTCTACCTCCAGACCCTCCCTTCCTTCACACCTCGGGGTTTTTCAAGTGCTACTCCCTCTGCCTAATGCATCCTTCCAGCAACTTCTACATGGAAACCTCATCACTTTTTAAACTTAGGTTTAACTGTTCCCACCTCAGAGCTAATCTTCTGGTCCACTCAAAGTGTGTACTACACTTCTACCCACTTGAACACCTCACTGGCTCCTATTCCAGGCCTTAGAGACATTTTTCATTGCTTTTCTGTTTTCCATTTACTATCTTTTGTTTGTCATGAGGGCTGCAAGGTCCACGGGAGCAGGGACCCGTCTACTTTGCTTATCTAGCACAACACCATCCCTGGCATGTACAAGTCCACAATAAATACCTATGGACAGTGTGACAAGTCCCCAGTTTCAGGCAGGGGCAGTAGACTGAGTGATGGGTGACTTCCTCTAAGGACCAGGTTTGGTGGGAAATAATACTTTAGTTCCAGAAGTTATATGTCAGCTTTATTATTTCTCCTTTCTTCCTTCACCGTGTCCCTGAGATGTTTTTAAAGAAGGTACTGAGTTAAAGCTGGTGGCTTACAAACCACCAAACAGTGTGCTCAGTGTGTTAAACTGTCTCTTGTCTATATCATATGTGTTGCAATTTTTTAAAAGTTTCCAGCATAACAAAAATTGCCATATTTAACTAGAGGTCCAAAATAGTAAGAGGAAAAACTGAACTTTGTTTCTATTGTTGAGATTTTTTTAATTACCAAAGAACAGTCCCTCTTCAATATTTTATTTATGCACATATATATATATAATGTTCTATATTTATATAATCTTCAATTAGTATTATTTTCTTTCACATCCTGCAGGAATTTATATTTGTAATCTCACCTCAAATGATTAATCTTTATCAATCTCCATAGAGGCCAAGGTCCTGAAAATTATATAATCTGTCTATTCTCAATCAGGAAATTGAAACAGAGAGTGATTACCTTTGCCAAGAAAGATTGGTTTTATGGCTGACTTCATTTCAAATTCAGAGTGTATTCCAAGCTTTCAAAACCCTACTAATGAACTGTGCACTATTTTCATTTCTCTTTGCTTACGTGAGTATTCACCAAGCTGCTAGCTCCGTATAGATCAGTATCCAGGCAGTAAAGGCTTTTTAAATTGCTAACACTAGACATAGTTCAGACTTTAAGTACGAGGAAGCAACTGGGAACAGCTGCCTTTGAATCAAACATAAATCTAAGCAATGCTGCGATATCGCAAAAGGGAAAAAAAGACCTTGTCTCATTAAATGGCTAAAAGGAGAGTGTATCTGATACTAAAATCTTGGCAAAACATAAAATACCTGTTTACTGCCAAATTCTAGTCACACAACATTAAGGTTACCTATTTAAGTGCAGAGCACTGGCTTCTCATCATATATAATTCAATCAAGTAGTTTCCCTTGTGAATCTTTAGAGTGGATAGAAACACGATTGCCAAGATAATAAGGACTCAACCTCTCAGGGATTTGTAGATAAAAATTAATCCCTTAAATTGTGCCCGGAAGCAAAACAGTGACTAATGGAGACCAGCAAGCAAAGGCATAACCAGCCTCTTGGAGCCTTCAGCAGCCAACGCATTTGAATAATTTTCTTGGGTAACCCCTTGACAGAGCAAACAGTCAAATCTTATCTGGGCATTAAAAACAGGAACTGTACACACATAGTCCATTTATTTTCTCTCTACTCTTTTTTATGGTGCCCCTCCAAATGTTGTACCTGAGTGTCTTGAGTTAGTTGCAGGGTGACCATCTCATGTCCAGTAAAAGGATAATTTAAATTTATTTCATTTATGTATGTATGTATGTATGTATGTATGTATGTATGTATGTATGTATGTATTTATTTTTACTTTTCACAGCCAAATACTAAGTTCAAGAAAAATCTTCAGGAAAAAATACCCATTGGGGATATTTCTAATCGAGAAGCACATATTTCCCATATAAATGTTGCATAGGGGCTGCCATGAAAATAACCCATTAAGTAAAATATTCCAAAATCGAATCTAATAAAGCTGGATAGAAAAATCCATTCTTCTGCTTCAGAAAGGAACGCATAATAAAACCAAGGAAAGAGCTACAGCAAACACTGCCGATGTGGTATAATATGGAGACTTCACAGGCAAGCAGAGAGTAAGAAATGGGCAAATAAAGGAAGGGGTGATAGCATTTGAACATGGCCACAATTAATACATCTACCTTCAAATAAAAGAAAAAAGAAAATCAATTCAGTTAGAAAGATGTCAGGATGGACCAATTACTCTGGCTAATTACTTTTTAAAAGATGATGACAATGGGTTAGTTTGCACAGATATGGATGAAGGAAAACGTCTGGGGAAATCATTCGCAAAGGTTAGCAAGGATATGAATTATTCTCTGATATGTTGGAAGCCAAAGAAGAGGGAAGAATAAATAAAATACTAGTACACTCTAGTGAAGGTCATCAAGACAACTAAGATGATACTATAAATTACCGTTTTCTAAAATCCAAACCTGTTATCAATATGTCTCACAGTGAATTATTTCCTAGAAAGGATGATTTGTTATGAAATGTTCAGTAACTCGCCAGACAAATGGCTTTAAATAACTTTGTTCAGTAGTATGTTGTGAAAGGCAAGATTAGATGTGGTTGTTTTACTTATGAATAAAGAAGCCATTTGAAATGATTACTGCAGTACTCTTTGAAGATATGCCCCTGTCTTTGGCCTTAGAAAAGTTGCTAGAGTTTAGTGACATGCACAAAGAGTTCATCCACAAAACCAAAAATGCTCTGTGGTTTTTCACAAGTAGTCTTTGAGTATAAGTTAATTATAGATTATAGCTTAGAGTTGTGATCAAAGGCCATATGTATTTGTAAAAACATGAACAGACTCTGGCATGGCTAATTCATTCATTTTCATCATTGAAATGGCTAAAACTCCCCGACAGAGATGGACGTCAAAGAAAAGCCTTTCTCTTGCTTGGTAAACTTAGAAGTATTTATGTGAGGATGTCAGGCACCTCCTGGGTAAACTGTCTGTCCAAAACATGTACACATCTGCACGCATGTGTCAGTGGGTCTACACAGCCATGGGCTCACATACCAAGGTCATAGATACACACACATGGAAGGCTTCCACCTAAAACTATCAGTAGTGGCTGTGTACACCCACTCTGAATAGTCATTTCCTCTCATCAAAAGCATGGTGAGCAAAATAAAAGATATTAGTGGATACTATACTGCTTAGTTGTCCAGTCTTTTACATTGAAATTTTAATCAATCAACAACAGGGCTTATGGAAATTAAAAATGAAAATTCTACTATGAATAAGTGACCCCACAGGGCACTTTGATTCTTTTGCCCTTTCTCCTGTGATTTCTAACTAGCTCAGATTAAAGAGCCTCTTCCTTGTCCTGCTCTCCAAAGCTCTGCATAGTGGTCTGTTTGTTGTGTTTTTGTTTGTTTTGATTTTGTTTTTGTTTTGCAATACTGGACATTGAACCTAGGACCCCCCAAACTAAGATAGACTCCCAGTCTTTTTAAAAAAAAATTTTTGAGAGAGGGTCTTACTAACTCATTAAATTGCCCATGCTTGGAAAACTTGTGATTGTCCTGCCTCAGCCTCCTGGAGCACTGAAATTATAGGCATACACCATTCCTATTTTTTAAATGCAGCTTTAGTTATACCACTCCCTCTATTCACAGAGTTACCTTTCTTTTCTTGTTTTTTATGCAGCACTTAGGGACCTACATGCACTTCTCTACTTCATTGTTATGATGGCTTTTTCCATACCACATTTAACAAGAACAGCTGGGAAACCTTTTCTCCTGCAGCAACATGTAATGTGCCTGTCACACTCCGGTAGCCTATACTGTCAGACTTAGATTCTCTTACTCCTTCATGTGACTATTTTTTCCTTTAATAATTATAGTAATGATTAACTACTTGCAGTGAGCCAGTATGTAACATAACTTTGTGTTCTTAAAAATGATAGCATCATTTCCTCTTTCTAGTAGGTGATCAAACAATACATTTTGGTTCATGAATGATTATCTTTCTTCCAATATTACATGGGTAAAGTAGCCCTAAAGTAGTTGGCATTCATACAAGCAGCTAGACAAAATTATTTTAACTGTAACATACATGCCAGAATTACACATCATGTCATAGGCTATAATTAATCTTACATAAGTCAATGATATGAAAGATGAAATGTAAAAATAACTTTGATCGTCTTGACAAAAAATTTGTGTGGTTACTTTAAGTTTAGAAATTTGATGGTCAAAAGCATGGTTAAATTAATATTAAAATAACCCCCTCCATACTACTAAATCATAGTAGGATGGGAGAACAAAGTAACAATAAAAGAAATCCCAGAAACTGTACAAACACAGGAACATTGAAAAATCTATCTCTGAATAATCAGGGGATCACAGAAGAAATCAAGTGAGAAATTTAAAAGTTCTTAGAATCAAATGACAGTGTAAGTTCCACATGCCAAAACCTATGGGACATAAGGAAAAGAGTATCAAGAGGGAAGTTCATAGCTGTGACTACACATACTAAAGAGTACAGCTACCCTAAAGAAACAGATAACCTAATGATGCATCCAAGCTCCTAGAAAAGCAACAAACCACATCCAAAACTAATTTTTAAAAAAAGAAATTATAAAGATCAGAGCAGAAATTAATGAAATTAAACAAAAAATACAAAGGGCTGATAACTCAGAATTTTGAAAGGATAAAGACCGATAAACAACCAAACTTACAATACTAAAGAAATAAAAGTTCATCTCAATGAAATTAAGAATAAAATAGGTGAAATCAAAATGGGTTTTACTGAAATCCAAAGAATTACAAGAATCATTGTTGAAAATTTACATTTGAATAAATTGCAGAGTGTAGACAAAATCAGTGAAATCCTAGACATGCACTAATTACCAAAACTATACCAAGATGTAAGCAAAAACCCTGAAGTGGTCAAAAAGAGGTAATGAAATTGAGATAGTAATAAAAACTGGAAAAAATGAAAACTCTTCCTCTAACATCAAGAATAAGAAAAGTGCCCATTCTCGCCACCCCTGTTCAGTACAGTATTTGAAGCTTTAGCCAGAACATGCAGGCAAGAGAAGGAAACAGAAGGGCTACATACAGGAAAAGAAAAGCTCACTATACCCTTATTCACATATAACATGACTTTTTGCATAAAAATCAAAAGTAATTCCACCAAAAACTCTTAAAAGAAAAAAATGAACCAAAACATCAGTATATATAAATCAATACTATTTTGATAAGGAGCCCACTTTGAAAAAGATCATAAAAAATTTCCACTGAAAGTAGCATCAAAAAAATTAAATACCTAGAAATTAACCTAATCAAGGGAGTGAAACAACTCTATAACAAAATTGCATAATCTGAAAAGAGAGACTTAAAAAGACATAAGAAAATGGAAAGACATCCTCTGTAGTAAAAAAAGGCCCTATTTTCAAAAATGCTGCATAAATTTAATATAATGCCAATGAAAATAGTAGCAGCATTTTTCATAGAACTAGAAAAACCAATCACAAAATTTATATGGAAACAGAAGAGCCCCAGGATAGCCAAAGCGATCCTGAGCAATAAGAGCAAAGCAGGAGCTCCTGGATTTCACAGTCCTGGATTTCATGTTATGCTACAGAGCTACAGGAACAAAATTGGTGACAAAAAGTAAACATGTTGATTTATGGAATAAAATATAGAATTCAGGATACAGAAACAACCCCAGGCACAACCACTGATCTCTCACTAACAGAGGAAAATGCTGGAGGAAAGAAGCTCTCTAACAAACACTGAGAAAATTGGCTATTCACATGCAGGAGAATGAATCTCAACCCATATCTCTCACTCTAGACTAAACTCTTATCAAAATAGATTAAAGACTAAAGAATGATAAGTTTGAGCCATTTATACTCAAATGGATGTACCTTCAGGATATACTCATAAGTGAAATGAATAGGTCACAGGTGTGTAAATATTGTATCTGCTCTCTGGTATGAGAAATTGAAGATGTTAATAAGTTCTAGAATTTATGATGGATCTTGTGAAATAGAAAATATGCAAAGGGAAATATGGTGTAGTAGTGAGTAATGAGAGGTGAAGAAAAAATGTGATGGTGCCGGGTGGTGGCTCACGCCTGTAATCCCAGCATTCAGGAGGCAGAGACAGGAGGATTGCTGAGTTTGAGGCTTGCCTGGGCTACATAGTGAGCTCAGGGCCAGCCTGAACTACAAAGCAAGACCCTGTCTCATAAATAAATAAATAAATAAATAAATAAATAAATAAATAAATAAATAAATAAATTTTTTTAAAAATGTGATGGTAACAAAAAAAGGGAAACAAAGCTTATGTATTTAGGGGTGGAATGTTGTGGCATGGCTAGGGAAAAGGGAAAAAATGAGAATTAAGTCATGTCATATACTAGCACAAATTCCCAATATTGAGTGTGATCATAATGTGTCTATACAATGTATTAATCAAGATAAAAAATGTTTAAAAAATAGGACCACTGAGTTAGCCATAAAGCAAAATTAGTAAAACTCTTGAATGCAAAGGGACAGGCAAGAACTTCTTGAGCAGGTGCAAGAAAAATAATATCAATAACCAACACACAGATTATATCAAGTTTAAACACTTTTGCACAACAAAGGAAACGACAGAATGAAACAACAACCTAGAGAATGGGAAAAACATTTCCCACTACACTTCAGATTGAATGCTAATGTCTAGAACACATAAAAAACTAAAAAATATTAGACTTCCCAAATGAAAGACCCAGTCAAAAAAGTGGAGACTTGGAGTGAATCGACACTTCTTAAAAGAAGTATTAATAGCCAGTAGGTACATGAAAAAAAAAATCAGCATCTTTGGTCATTAAAAAAATGCAAATCAAAAACAACATTGAGATTCCGTCTTACTCTGGAAAGAATAGCTACCAGCAAACACTCAAGGAACTGGAACAAAAGGGAATTTTTCTGTACTGTAGGTTGAATGTATACTAGTACAACTATTGTGGAAATCAGTATAAAGATTCATTGGAAAAGTAAAAGCAGAAATTCCTTTTGACTGAGCTATTTCTTCTCCAAGTATCTTCATGATATTATAGCAGTAAATACCTACCCAGATTGTTATTACTGTGAAATTCATAATATGTAAGTCTTGGAAGCAGTCTATATGCCCATCCATAGATGAATAAAGAAAATGTGGTATATCTACACAGTGGAGTGCACTTAGCTATAGAGAAAAACAGATTTCAGTCATTTGCAGGAAAATGAGTGTGCCTTGAAAGCATAATGCTAAGTAAAATAAATCAGACACAGAATGACAAACATCACATAGTATCTCTTATATGAGAAAACCAAAAAATTATTAAAGAGCAAAGTAAATGAAAGATGATAGGAAATAGGGAGGTTGCTTTTGTGGAGATGGGAAGAGCATCCGGGGATTAGAGGAGACTAGAAGGAGAGGAGGGGAAAGGAAAGTAAGGATTAAGATGCAATAAACGTATGTACTCATTCCCCACAATGAAAGTATCTACTATGCATTACAAGCATAATAATACAAAATAAGAAGAAATTTGACGACTAAGACAATGATGACTACTAGTTAATATCGTTTTACTCTTCTGATTTACAAATCTGCATACACACCTTGCTTTACAAGGGAGCTGTTAAGAAAGAGAAATTGAAGACAGACGCTCAATAAGGAAAATGACTGCATTAAAATAACTCTTGCCTTTTTGAAAAACACACCTAGAAAATGAAAAAAAAAAGTAAATAAACAGATGGAGGGAGTCTCAGACACTAACTTTCTCAAACCTCAATATAAAGATCCACGTGTTCATTTTCTAAGTCTCGCCAAAGATTTCTGGAAATATCAATAGCCACTTCCATTAATTACGTGGCTGCTCTGCCAGAGCATTGTTTCACTGCAGGATATCTTAATTCAAAGAACACTCTTTTCACCATCCTAACACAATTAAAATATCAATCGTATCATACTGTCATGATTCAGAGCAAGTCTGAGAACTGACACTCTGTCCTCACCTCTTGTCAGGGTATTCTCCATCCCTATTTGTTAGTACATATTATAAACCTGCTCAGTATCTTCTGGGAAAATTCCATTATAACCAGCTGAGAGCACTGCTTTTCAAATCTTTGAAAACATTAAGAAGAGTTTGGGCAGCCTCTCTTCTGAATAAAGAAATGATTACTCTGATTGTTCTTCCCACAGAATATTTTAAATTTATGAATGCATTGTATCATGTGTATTTTAACTCAACTTGACTCCCTTTCATAGGCATCTAGAGGGCTCTTAAAAATACAATAAAGTATGAACTAAAATTCTACAAAAACTCAGATAAAAGAAAATTACTATCTGAGAATCCTCTTTAGACAGTGTTTTAGAGACTTTGAAAAGGGACATTGATAGATTCTTGCAGATGAAAGTTTAAGAAATAATATCTAAACTGGATAGAAAAAAAAATAAAGCACAAAAAAGATGCTGAAGTGTGCCCAGTGTATTCTGCTGATACTTTAAGTTCTACACTACAGTAATTGGAATGGGATTTCATTACCAGAAGTTTTTACCCAGTCACATAAGCTGCATCCTTGTAAGAGAGTGATGGAGACTAAGTGTACCTGGTAGGACCATTACCATCACGTCTCCAGGGAGACAACACAAGGAACTTAGCAAAGCTGTGAAAGTGGAGGGCGGAAAGCAACAAACCCAACACTCCAGGACACTTGAAACTTTAACATAAATACACAAAGAACTCACAAAATTCCACTTAAACATTGAGGTGGGGAGCTTCACTTGCTTTTTTATTTCAGTTTTACCACAAAGTACATCCCATTTTTCCTGAAAAATATTATTCACATTTGTTATTTTTCCAAAGAACATAGAAATTCAATAAGACTGTCAAGTGCGGTGAAGTTTAGAGTTTAGATAAAGTTAAAATTATTCATGAATAGTTCTGGACGTGGTGGTTCCTGCCTGTAATCCCAGCTCTCAGGAGGCAGAAGCAGGAGGATTGCTGAGTTCCAGGCTTGCCTGGGCTTCATAGTGAGTTCAGGGCCAGCCTGAACTACAAAGGGAGGCCCTGTCTAAAAACAAAACAAAACAAAACAAAACAAAACAAAACAAAATCATTCATGAATACAGATAATTTTGTCTAAAATAATTTATGTTTGTGCCTTTTTCATATTTCCTTTTTGGCTTTTAAACCAGGTGCAGTGGTGCACATCTATAATCCTAGCACCTTGGAGGCTGAAGCAGGAGAATCATGAGTTCAAGTTAACAGAGAAAGCCTATTTCAAAAATTCCAGAGACCGGGAGAGAGAAACAGGAGTTTTAGTTTCCAGAGTTATGTGGTTAATCACTTGGGTGAGAAAAAGAAATATGTTATATACAATGGCAAAATTTTCATCTTCAATATCCATACCTGGAACATGAATTTTCTTTCTCTTCCAAGGATGTCTTTGAAGTTCACAGGCTCTCAGCGCAGTGTGTTAAGTAGTTTAAGGGAAAAGGCTCATTTTTATCTTGTGGATCCTTTTTTTTTCCTAGACTTTTTAGTCCTTAGTCTAATTCAGAGAAAGAAAGTCTCCAACTTTACAGTTTCTCCCCAGTGAGGGAAGAGGAACCTCCCTGAATCCATACTAGAGTAGTCCAGAGGATATGTAGGGAAGTTCAGCACCACGAGCCTACCTTCTCCAGAGATGGACTCCCTCCACGTGGAAAGTTGCCCTCAAAGCTTAAAAGAATTGTTCAAGCCTGAGTAATTTTAGATCCACTCACAGCTGACTACACCTGGTTTGTCCTTCCTAAACTTTCTGTGTGAGATAAGAAAACCAAGATCATCCATCAGGAGCAAAAGAAATCTAAGACCACAGGGAGAAACAAGGGGAGGGATAATTTGCATGATCTCAACTGACAAGTGGTTCTGCGTATTTGTTACATCATAAATACACTAGATTCCTGTTTCCTGGCCAGCTCATCTCACTAGCAAGGCCGCTGAAGCTTTGACCTTTTGTGAGCAGGAGGGAAGGTAGAGACTCTCTTTCCTTAAAGGCAGGGGAAGAACCCTGTGTCAGGAAGAGGAAATAAGGAGAACAAGGCCAGATCTCTGCCTCCCCACAACTAGCTGGAGCTGGATCTCACTCCTTCCCCATTGTAAGACTGTTGTATGATTCCTCTTTGAACAGCCATGCTTAGGGTTCTACCCTCACCCCATTCTCTCCTCACATTAGCTCTTCTCACAAAAAGTCTAGACTTTTTCTGGATGAACAACCATGGGTGATTTGGGTTTCAGGAGGGCAAAATTTTACTCAAGTAATAAAAGAACATAAATTTGCATATCTAGAATTGGATATGAAAGGGGAGGCTTGTTAAGAACGAGAAAACACAACGTGTTGGTGGGTAGGTTATGGAAGGTCCTAGATAACACTAAGTTCCTTCCACTGTCTCTAGATATCGATCTGTCGCTGTGGATATGTGTGATTCATGCCCTTATTTCCACTCTGTCAATTTCCATTTTCATGTAATTGTACTTTAGAAAATTACCTCTTCTGCTAATAAGGTGCCTGGTTAGTGGAGAGATTTCACTGATGCTTATGAGTCTTTCGTGCAATATTTCATTAAGCTTTTGCACATCCTAGTTGATAGCTAGAAGAGGAAATGAACACAGTTATGGCTGGCATGATAATAAAAATACAATAAAAATAAAAGTGCTTTGGACAAATCTTCAGTGTCTTTTTTCCATGCTTTTATTTTGCTTTACCTGCATTTCTTAATCACTACCATATTTTAAAAAACAGATTTTATTTTAGGAGCTTCACTGCTACTCTTTTTAATGCACATAGGTTTACAACATAGACAAAATATACACTACAAATTACTCTCAGTAGTTAAAATTCAATTGCATTGATGAAATTATAAGAAAAGTTTCATTTTCTGGTGCTGTCTTGGAATTTTTTGCAATCCAGGTTGCTGGCTTACTCACTAATTTGGTAATTTTCAATAGGTTTTCCCATCATTAGTGCAAATTAGCAAGCTTTAGCTATAATGTGAATATTAATATCTTCATTTAGAAACACTCCACGTGCCATCTTCTGGTTCCTAAGGACAAGTTGCTTTTTATAAATTTCAGAGAAAAGCTATATGAAACACATGAATATGATGTTTATGAGAGGGGATCTGATAACTCATTGCTTTTCATCTTCTATGACTAAAATGTTAGTGACTTTGGTAATACTGTATTTCAAAAATCCCCAAAACTGAGAGACAGCCCCAAATACATACTGTACTATATTAAAGGAATATCAGTCCTTGGCTAGAATTTCTAGCCCAATCTGAGTAATAACCACTTGCTCACATACCTTTCCTGCATCTAAGCTCCCAAGGGCAGAGTATGTGTCATGTGTGTCTCCCATATGCTGGTTCCAAGCCCTCCGCTTAGCATCCTACACAGGCTCTGGGACATAGCCTTAGCTACAGGACACACTGGAAAAATGGTACCTTCTGCTCATGACCCTTTTAAGACCCTTAATGTCTTCCAAAGTTGTCACAATGGCACTCATTTGATTTCATAATTCTCATTGACAATCACCACCATACATGCATGGGTCTACTCTCACCACTGGCCTACACTTTAAGTGTACGAGAGACCTCTACATTTTGTGTCTTTTTTCCTCACAGCAGTTACTTTAGAATTTTTCCTCTGAAAACACCAAACCTACTGACTTACAAATTCCTTAAAGATAGCTCTTTCAGGACTGGAAATTAGTCTGCTCCTCTGCCTAAAGGAGGCTTCAGAGAATTACAGAAACCTTCTCTCCGCATCTTACCTAAATGTGGCATTATTTAAATTTAACACTTGTCATCGATCAGCTTGGAGGTAAGAATGATCACATGAAATAGTATCTTCAAGAAAAAGAAAGATAAATTTGCCAGCTGAGACCTCCGAATAAGACAGTAAAATGAATGGGCATGAGAAATCAAAGTTCTTTATCTTCTGAGTTTATTTCATCTTCCATTTAAGATCTACTATTTTCAACAAAAATTAAGCTTAAGATCTGAGTGCATATTCTGAAACATTGGATAAATAAAAGGTAAAAAAAATAATATTTCTCTAATAATAATCTCTGCTAAGCACTAGAAAGTAATGTGTAATACATAAAATATCTAGCCCCAAAACTGGCCCATCCGTAGGCCTAATTAGGTAGTGATGTTAAAGAGACAGCCATCTGAATACCCACCCAGATCCCTGCTGGAGACAGCCATTGACAACGTGTTAGCTCCTAATCCAAGAGGAATTCTGAAACAGTATCATGTTCAAGAGAGAGGAACAAGCTATCTCTGAGTTCTTCAGGAAATTCCAAGATTTGAAAAGCAAGATGATCACCTACACTGAATGCAAAAGTCAAAATTTCATGGTTGGGATGGAGAGGAAGACCAAAGAAGAAGTGTGGAACAAGTATTAGCCATTCAATTTCTGTCTCGCCCCTGTGAGCCAGAGGGTGTGCCCTGGGATGGCTGGGGTAGGCATAACGGGTCTGCAATGGAGCAGAAAACATATGGATAAAAAAGAAGAATGCTTTTAGCCCATTAGAGCTATTTTTTTGAATGTTGTATAAATACCATCCAAATCTCACCACCTTCGGAGACCTACTATCTTCAAAGCCTTCCCTATCTTGGAGAGCACATTTTTGGATCAATGGTTCTGTTTCCTGAAAATCAGGCACCTGTTGCCCTAAGTCACGCTCCCCGCTATGCAGAGGTGGCCATCAGATCCAATAGCCATGTACATTTGAACTGTGCAGGAAAATGACCCCACAGCGGCAGAATCTTCTCGGTGTAGTTTCTCCAGCTGTGATCAATCTGTCAGCAACATTTATTGGGCATTTATCTGATGAAGAGCTTGTCCTCAGGGGTAATGCAGCTGTGGGAACTAAAGAGGACTTTCTTCTCCTTACACATTGTGTAAGGACTAACCCCTCATAGTTAAAGCCCTTTGTCCTCAATCCATCTCTTGCTATTACATTTCAAATTTCCATACAACGATCACCTTGCTGCATCTGTAAATGTTTAATACTTTACCAGAATGTGCTTCATCTTTTGACTCCTCATGCCTTAGAATTAACTGAGTTCTTTCCCCCTCAAGCTATCACATTCTTTCTGCTGGTCAATGTGTACCCACTTCAAAACTCAATTTCCAGGGTAAGGTTTAAGGGCTCAGTGTAGGAAATAAATAAATAAATAATACATAGAAGTAAAAGCGTGAACCTCATGAAAAGGGAAAATCACAACAGATTGCAATGAAGCTAAACTGTCTATTCATTTGAATCAAATGCTATAAATTTCTAAGCATAATGTTTGACAGTAAACTGTCATCAATGCAACAGACTCATTATAAAAATGCTACGGGTATATAAATCTCATTGACTGCTTATCATTAACTGCACAGGGTGCTGATAGGAAATGCCTGGTTATAATTTATATTTCACTAATAAGGTCCATTTTAGAGTATAGCTGTCAAATCTATTACTCACCTTTCCCCGGTTTGATAGTTGTTCTGGACAGCACTGAAATTGAATGTTAAAAGTGTAGTTTCAAGCATTATCGTTTTTTCTAATATCTCATCCCTGCACACTGAAGCCTGCCTCATCTTTAATCAGAACTCAACAGCCAGATTGTTTCTCAAAAATAAACTGAGAGAGAAAAAAAACAAAGAAATGGAAAGTACAATATTCTTTTTTTAAGGGAAGACACAACAAAACATTATTTGCTCACTTTCAAAATTTAAAAGGTCAACACCAATGATTTGGAGGGGGTTTGAAGTTTTTGTATTGGGTCGGTTTTTTTTTTATCATGAGTAAGAAATTTGCGAGTAATTTACTACCACATGGCAGGAACAAGACCAGGCATTTCCACTTGCATTGTTTATTGTTAGGACATTTGAAGGGACTCCAAGCAGTTTCATTCATGTACTCAGAATCTCTTAGCAAATCAGAAAAATGTGGTTAGTCCCAGAGATGGTGTCTAGAGAGGGAAAGTGTCTATAGAGGAAAAATACTAGTAAAATGCTAAAATAAAGCAACACAATATTTAAATGCCAGCACACTTTTGGTTCCATACTCTTGATATTCAAAACACTGACACAGTCTCTGTAATCTTGAAGAGAAAATGTTTTCCAATTTTTTGCCATACAAGAGAGTGACAAGCTATATGACCAACACACCAATTCTTGTCAGTGAAGACTTATGAGGTGTCAAACAATAGAGGAAACTTCCAAAATGTGTCAAGCCAAAATGTTATATAAGGATTGCCTAAACTGAATGTGATGGAGAGAGTTGAGCTATGACAAAGTATTTAACCAATAAGGAACAAGATCACTGATACTAAATCACAGAATCACTGGGTCAAGACCAGTTCTAGACAGAGGTGTCCCAGGGTGACAGGTCTAAGAAAAACTCACTGGACAACGAGTTTCTGTGTTCAATCAATAAGTTTTATCTATGAAGTACCTTGTCTGGGTGGCCATATCCTCTTTGTATACTAAAGCAGCATTACTGAGGAAGGGTCCCAGGAACCAAATCATTGAATTACAGCACTCTCTCAGTGTTAACACCCATGGAACTGCTGGTGTTTCTAAAACCTAACTGCATGGTTCAGAGGACCCATAAGAACTGTGATAATGTGTGTTTCACTGAATTGCTAAGGGGCATCTAGGTTCCCCATTGCCAACCTGGATGGTCAGAGCAAACCAAATATGATAGACAATGAAGAAGTGGATTGTCAGTGTCACTGAGGATTAGCATTAGTGTTCTACCACCACTTTCTTTGACTCTGCTATTAACTTTCCCTTCAGACAATAGCTCTTTAACCAGAAATCTGAGAACACCTGCTAGATCCCTGTCTTATTGTTTTCTCTGATATTTTAAGGTTTATTTCTCCTCAAGATTTTTCCATCCTATGAAACCATTTACCACTGTGTGTCACTCTTCCTGTGTGCTATATCCTTACTGCCCACTTTTAGTCTTTTCTATAGCCTCTTAGAGCATTACTATAGTCAGCTTCAAACATCACTAGATTTTGGACCTATGGAGAAGTCACTTAACCTCGCTGAGTCTTTTTCCTCATTAGTCAAATGAACATGTAAATCTGATCCGGCGGGCCCCTCCTCAGCGACTTCAACAGTTCACAACTGGCTAAGCTGTCATCTCAGTTCCCTCCCGCTTACATTTGACATATTCTCAAGGGCACGCCAAGCTTTTATAGTTACTCAAGGGACCTTGCGGGAAGCAAGGCTGCTGAAGATAGGTAATTGCTAACCTCCCAATTGCCATTTGTTACAACCACTATCTTGATGAATATCTCCTACAGAGCACAAAAGCTCAGTTCCTTTCCTTGGCATCCAGGACCATTCAGAATCTAGCTGACTCCGCCTACTTGTTCCACCCAGACCAAGAATTGCCCCAACCACCCCACACACATTCTTTAATCCCAGCAATACTGAACAGCTAGCCACGCTCTCTTTCACCTCCAAAGCACGATACATGTTTCCCCTGATGAAATGCCCTTTTCTTTCTTTAGTCTTTTTCTTCAAATTTCTGATCATTGTTCTGATTGTCTCACAAATTTCTGACCAAATTTCTAGTCATTCTGGAAATCATATTTTAAATTCCATTATTAGTGAAACTTCCTTCCAGTGGCCAGGAAAATTGTGATTCTTCTACTCCTACCTTCTCCTTAAACTAAAACACTCAGCTTAAGCAATTATCATTAGTATTTATCTGCATGTCTAGCAGCTCTAGATGTTAAACTCCTTAAGGGGTTATGGTGGTGATCTCAACTCTAGGATGTGTGGGGTACCCAGCACATGACGGCTGCTCACTAAATATTAAACACAAGGACTGTTACCCATCTCTTTTACAAAACCTCTCAAGAAATTACAAAAAGAACTATTATTCAGTTGTACGGTTACCTATATATGGCACTGATCTCATACATTTTTTTCAGGGAGAGCTATAATGACAGCTGAATAGCAACTTGCTCTATTCATCCCATGCTAAATGTAACTTCATCCAAAAACTTATCAAAATTGACCACACTTGTGAAGTCACGTAACCCTTCAGAGTCATAGATGATCAAACTGTGCAACCATCTAATTCACATTCATTGAAGTCACTGACTCCACTGACTGGGGAGGAGAGGTAAAAAGACGAAGATAGCAATTCAGTTGCCCTGAGGATCAATGTGTATTACAGGAGGAAAGCATCTGCTGTTTAATACCTGGACACATTCCTAATTTCAGCCAGCTATTTCACTGAGGTGAGAGAGCACACACCATAAATCTATCTCCATGGGTGAAAAAAATTCAATGCGTACGTATCATGGGTGGAGGAGTGGTGATATGATTTCCTAAATGGAAGCGTGTGTGTGTGTGTGTGTGTGTGTGTGTGTGTGTAAGCTACATAACTAAATGCTTAAAGATAGGATACTGTGGCCAACAAAATAATCATAATCAAACTCCGATGTGACAAGGATTACAAGTAGAAGACATAAGACAATCCTCCTCCTCATTTCAATTCATGTTCATATTATTATAAACCAACAATAGTATACAGTTCAACTTCAAGTGCTGAGATAACAACAGCCCCATGAAGTATTCCTGAATCTTCAGGCATGCTAAGCAAAGAAAAGCAATTTTTATTTTGTGCTGATAAATGGTTTAATCAAACCTAACAGATGAGGCAATATATTTTGAGAACATTTTGTTGTTCAGATCATGAGGTCAGTAATTTTCTTTGGTACAAACACATTAGGGTGTAACTGAGTGTGTGCTGTGGGAGTGAGCTAGTGAGGCAGGATGACATAGATTTTCTGCAATAGGTAATGTATTATATTCTATCTAGAAAATGTGTTATACCCTATGTTTCAAAAAATACTATAAAAGGAGAAAGGCATCAGAATTGATAAGTTCCCTGTGATTTTGCAGAAAGAATAAAATAGCGATGCAACATTATGCTTCTCAAAATAAATAAGTAAAGTAATAAAAGAGTGGAAGTTAAATTTCAATACTGCTTTCAAAATTCAATTCATCTTGTACATGGTATGGTGCCAACTTTAGAAAATGTCACTAAAAATAATGTCTACATAGTAAGATTACTGTCATCTAATTTGTACAATTCAATTCTGCAAGAGAGAAGATCTAAGGTTATACTTTAGAAAAACATGGCTTTTCATGGCCAGCTAGCTCTGCACCAAAGCCCACAGCCTCTGACATTTGAAGCTCTGTATCATGTGCTTACAGATTTTCTTAATGTTTTCTGCACAGGCCATTTTATTCAGTGGAGAGCAGACTCTCTAGAATAATGCTGACTATAACTTTTAGGGAAGGAAAGAACACAGCCTGTGTTCATATACCATTGCTATGGGATACTGATGGCCCCTCACATTTACAGAGCACTTACGACTTTTAAAGTACTCTCTCACATAGTTTTCTTGAACTTCCAACATTTCTTGAATGCATACAGGAAAGCACTATCTCATTTTGCAGATGAGTAGACATGAGACTCAAAGAGGCTAACCAACTGGTCTACAGTCAACTAGCTTTGGGGAATCTGTAGTTAGATCCTTTAAGGTCTTCCAAGTACTATTCTATGACTTCTGCCACCACTCCCATGATGGGGAGCTGTGTGGCTTGTGGTCCAGCCATGCAACTAAGTAAGCTACATGAGTAACTTCATTGGACTGCTGTTATGGCTAGATCCTGTGCCTCCTCATATTACACACAGCTGGCGTAGACTCAAAGGGCCTTTGTAACCCACCTGTGTTTTGGAGGTGAGGAAGAAAAGGGGCACACCTTCCAGAGAGATATTTTGAATGAAGACATGTTTTAGTTGATGGATCTTAGTTGAGGTCACAAAGAGAATGGATATGAAGCTTGGGCTAGGCTGGAACAGAGTAATGCCACTGAAGAACAAGAGTATCCAAGGCTAGAAGGAAAGACAGACTGGGTGCATTCGAGCTGTTGGAACAGACTTCATAGCATGTAGCTGGAGCTACACAGGCACAGGCATAAAGAAATGAGCTTCAAAGAGACACCCTTGCTCAACTATGAATAACTGATTTCAGAGAGGAAAGAGCAAAACTGGAGCCAAGGAAGCCTGAAGTCGACCAAGACTGAAATGGTTGCTCTAAACTAAGTGAAAAATGATGATGACTTGTACCTAGGTAGCAACACTGAGGATGGAGAAGAGTACAAAATTTTAAACCTTAGTAATTATCCAGATGGATTTACTAGCATTTCTGAGGCAAAAGAGGGTGTCTAATATGCCAATAAGATGTCAGGGCCGAATCTGTATTTTTCATTCTGAAAGAAGCTGCACAACAAGCACACAGATTTCAGATTTTGCCTGAGTCAGAAATAGGGAAAGGCTGAGATTCAATGCCCATCCCAGCTATTACTTCTTAAAATATCCAGGCAAGATGTAGTTATAGACAAGGATCAGAACTGTGCCTTGTGTAGCTAGGCTCACAGTCACAACAAAGTAGCGTCATCCAGTCACCCAGCACTGAGCATTTATCATTAATGTCTCGGCGCCAGTGGCCAGTCTAGACACTAGGAACAAAAGGATGAGTGAAAGAGACACGACACCTTGCCCTCAAGGAGTCCTCAGCACAGAACAGGAGAAAGACAGAAAGAAAAGTACAGCATAATGTGGCCAGGGAGATATACAGTCAAGTGGGAGCTCATAAAGGGAGCGGCTTACCCAGTGTGGAGGACATTCTGGTTTATGTGGTTTGTGAGAGCTTCCAGAGGAGAATCTCACAGGTCTCTCTTAGAGTTGGTCATGTATTTCATCTCATCCCACCTCCTCCTTCCAGTTAATTTCTCACAGAAAAAAAAAAGACCATTTCTTCTTTATCACAGAATCTCGCACAGCAGAGGCCCAATAAGATGGTTGGATAGATAGATGGCGGATGAAATGAGTAAGATATAAATGGGTACTGACCTAACCTCAAAGGACTGAGGAAGAATAGCCCTGGAAATCACCAGGTAAATAGTATTTTGTGTGAAAAAGGACTTATTGAGAGGTACTGGATTAAATGGGCCAATTTTGTTTTGTAGAGTTTGACCCTTATCAGTTGATTCTTGTTGTTTAGTATTTATTGAGCCAGATTTTCTCTGTACTTAAGCTACTCCCTGGGAAAAGGCTCGACACTTGTGGAAACTGCATTAACTCTTTCAAGCCACCAGGGTGCTGTTCAGTGAATTACTTTTCAGTAATTAAAGATGCTGCAACACAAAAGCTCCATGTGTTGGGAAATAGAGAGCTAATCTCTCTGCCTACTTTCCCCACTGCCTGTTTCTGATCGCTGAAGAGATAGGGTGCAAATATGGAGGGATTACACAATGACAGTCAGTCCTGGTTTCTATAAGAACCTACGGTACTCTCTTCCTAAAACCCATGAATTTTTCACATTAGAGAACAAAGATTAGCAGGATCAAGTGACTAAAGCACTTAACGGCTTTAATCCTCATTCCTGCACGAATTCACTCCATGGTTTTGTACTTATCTCCTTCAAACTCTCTACTTTCTTTGCCCCTCTCTGTGCCTTTGCAGAATGATAAGCACAGTTATGGGCTCTGGACAAGCAATATCTTTAGTCTTTTCTTCTAATATATAAAAAAAAGAGCTAAGTATAAATGAGTGCCTGTCTTTTTTCAGGGTTCATATATATGCCTGACATCAATTCATTAAAAAGAAATCGTCTGCCCTTCTTTTTCCCTTCCCTGTCCCTTGAAAGCCAGGGATATTCACTTTCCATTCCAAAACTCTTGTACTGCTACTTTGCATCTTTAATTACTCAGGGCATTAGTCTTGTTTTATATGACTTACAACAAGCAGTTTTGCCCTTAGTTCATTTAAGCAAAATCATCCCTGGTTTGAGCCGAGACATATTCAATATACAATTACCTGGTGGGTCAGGGCTCTCCCACTTTGTCATTTTTAACTGGCATTTTCTCCATTATTGCTAAATACCGAGCAGTATAAGCTGTCAGAGCCACATGGCTGCCTGAAACTTAATTTTCCTAAATTACATGATTCTTCAGAAGCAGCCTACCCCCCACCCCCACCCCGAGCACAGTTCCCTTGACAAGGGGCAAATAGGGTTAAATTTCAAACTGAGTTATACAGAGCTTAGCAAGAGGAGCCGTGTAAAGGAAGCAATTAAGCAGAATTTGGGTCTGCAGGATAAATTAGACTTTTTAGAGACAATGCAGAATTTAGTGTCAAAGTGGCTGCTCAAAAGCCCTTGAGTACTGAAAAGTTTTAGATCACGCAATGTCATGGCTAAAGAAAAAGCTGCAGTGGAGGCAAGAGAAAGCTTGATAGCAAGCACCCGTTATGTCAAATGTGGTGTGCCAGACATTTGCACATGTGTCATTGGTTGGTTCTGTTAATAATTCATTAAGACAAAAATATTTTATTCCCATTTTACAGATAAAAAAACAAAGATAAAAATGTAGTGGATTGACTAGGATAATAGTCAGTAAAAGATCAGTCTCATTCAAAAGGAAATCTTCTGAATCCATCCACACTGTTCTCTGCACTAGCCCATCTTGAAGATGGTTGGAAAGTAGTTTTCTTAGTTTCCCCTGCTGAGAAACCACAGAGGACCAAGAAGTGCCCAGGACTGAGCTTTCCTTGTGGTTACCCCCATTAACCTCAATGCCATTCATCGGCCTCCTGTCTTGGCTCTGCATGCTCTGAGGGAAGCACCTTCCTGGTCTATTCCTGTTCTGGGTAATGTCTTAACTCCCTGCACTTCACTTCTCATGAAAAGCTGCCCTGTGGGGCCCAAGGTGCTACACAGTCCCCAGCACCCAGAATTTGAGGAAACACAAGCCATCTTAGCCTCTGGTTGCATATTAGCCTCAAAGACAACTGCTTTTTCCAGCTTCTGTGAGCTGAGCAGAACAAGATCACTGACTTCACTGAGTCAGAGTGTCTCAGGGAGCAAGTGCAAACCTCAGAGAACATTAAACTGAAAATACTATTTACAGAGAGCCCCCAAATTTTTCCCAATCTCTTTCTCTTTTGTTTCTTTCTCCGCATCTCTTTCTGTCTGCCTGCCTGCCTCTCTCTCTCTCTCTCTCTCTCTCTCTCTCTCTCTCTCACACACACACACACACACACACACACACATGTGCATGCATGCACACTCAAACACACACCACACTTTAGATGTTGGGATATTTTTCCTGAAAATTTGTTTCAGTAACACTTATTGTTTTGAAACAGTTAGGTATTTCTGCTTCCAGCTGAGTATGGATGAATACTCAGAGTATGGGTCCAGTCCTTGGTGACCTACTCTTGAATGTAAAAGTTGAACAAACTGCTCAACAGCTTCATCCCTACAGAGCTGACCTCTCTCTCCCAGGCTCCAGGGGAAGCATAATGTAGCAGTGCACGCAGCTCTGGGTAATGGCAGATGGGCAGCATTGTGGACTCACCGTGATTCCCTCCTTCTCCTTCATGCCTTCACAACCTGATTTTACACACAGGAGCTTCCAGTCAAAGCCAAATTGCTTAAAGAAGAACTGACCGTGCCCAAACAGAGGTTTACCTTTGACCCAGCCTCTCAAAAGTAACTTCTAAACTTTTGGAATTGTCCAGGGGTGGGTGGAGTGTCTTTGTTAGCCATGCAATCTCTCCACCAAACAATATAGTTTATGGTAGAGATGACCTAAAGTAGGGCCGGCCACATGGGCAATATTAGGGTAGGGCTGACCATGCCAGAAAGATCGACCTCATGATTAGACAACTCAGTGTTTAAAATCACTGTGACACCTGGAGAGGAGAGAAGGCCTGGAGGTTGAGTTTAACTCAACCAATCCTGTGATCATGTGAAGCCTTCATAAAACCTCTGTACAGTGAGTGGAGTTCTGATTCCTGGTCAGCCAGGCTCTGGGTGTTGCCATGCATCTGCCCTGAGACAGATGGCGGGAGCGGGATGTCTGGGGCCCTCCCAGATCCAGGCTCCACTTTGTGGGTTTCTTCTCTTGGCTGGTTCTGATTTGGGATGTCTTTGTAATAATAAACCTAAAACTTCAAATACAGCACTTTCTTAAATTCTCTGAGTTGTCCTAGCAAATTATTAAACCTGGACGATTTCACAGAGAACCCTGTATTTGCACCCAACTTGTCTGAAGTGAAGTCTGAGAGGTGACTTGTGTGGAGGTGTTCAGCCCCTGTGGCAGGAGGAACATGTTCCCTTCAATGTAAGGCTGACGGTACAAGTTGCCTTTCTGAAAGCCGTCCCAACCAAGATCCAGAGGCATCCTCCACTGGCTCTGAATCAAGCTTGTATCCCCCCACCCCTTTCCAACTCAGTTTCACCTAATCCCATTTCTTGTCATTCCTGGACTCCCCTTAGACAACTCAAATGTAGATGCACATCAGAAAGAATCTGCAGACCACTGAACTATGAGCAGAAGAGAAGCAAGACTGGAATTTCTCATTCTACACAATGAGAAGGGAGAGCAATACATACCTGAGGGAGCAGGTTTCATCTTTGCCTGCTCTGAAACTCTAAGTCAAAATGTGTTTCAGTCATTTGTATGACCCTGTCTCCAAAGTTGTCAGAACATGTTCTCAAAAGATGTTTTTACAAGTTTTGCAGTGTGTTAGGGCTTGAGAATGTAGCAAGCAGCATAAAGGAAGGAGGGGAAAGGAAGAAGGGACAAAGTAAAAGGCAAGAGAAACTAAGGGCATTCTCATCTTTTTAAATTTCCAACAGCAGGCTCCCAATGTTCAGGCATTTAGAAGCTGGAGTCCTCCCCATGGCATCCTTTATAACTTCTACCTCCTCCAGGCAGATGTATGCTCACTGGCATTACTGTGCCAGATGGGACTGCTCTCCATGCGACTGAAGCCATGGTCCCGATAGACCTCTGTGGAACACAGAGGGATGCATAGTTCATCTTCTGGTATCTCTGTGATGGGCAGTGCCTTTTGGCATTTGCTTGAAGGCTTAGAAATGAGTTTGGTTAGTTTACAAGCTCCCAGAGCTTTAAGGACAGTGATTCCATTTTTTTGTTGTTGTTGTTGTTCTTTCAGGGGAATTAGACTTATTGTGATGCCAAGAATACTACTCAGTCACTCACTGCAACGCTGCTCCTTGGATAATCCCCAGTGCTCTGAAGACAGCTCTTCTTGCCTCTTCTTCTCGCTGGATATCATGGTGGAGATGTTTACTGAGTTATCAGAGCTTGGAGAAGTAAGGATACCTTGATATCTCTAAGTATTTGTGGTACTCGATTTCCCCTTTGTTTTTTGAGAAAGTCAATTCTCTGCAAAAATATCAGGTTATTCTTCAAAGGAAGGAAGGAAGGAAGGAAGGAAGGAAGGAAGGAAGGGAGGGAGGAAAGAAGGAAGGAAGAAATGGGATCACTGGGAATTTTTTTTAATCAACTTTATGAAACAAGGACAAAAAGCTTAAAAGAAAGCCTTGCTATTTTAAAATGCCCTGTGGAGTCCAAAATGGCTCCACTACCCCTGCTGCTGCCCCTTCTAAACCTGAGGGAAAAGTTCCTGGCGTGAAGGTCAAAAGACCCAGAGTCCAGGTCCAGCCCTGATGAGCTGCTTGACCCAGAGCAGGTCGTCTGACCTCTCAGCCCTGAGCTTCTCATCTAGGAACATACAGATGACCTGTAAAGTTCCCTTCAGCTCTGAGTTTTCATGATAAAGAACACACAAAGGAACACATACTCCCCTGGGGCGGAGGACCAAGGACCAGGAGTCAAACATGAGAGAGGAAGTGACAGAACGGAGGCCCTTCATGTGTGGCGGGTACAGAGAAAGAATCAGATCCCCCTTTTCATAAGGGACTGCCGTGTCTGGAGTGACCCTGAAACCTCTGCTCTGAGAAATGTATTAAATATCTGAGAACTGCTATTATCCGAAGTGATAAAATAACCACTGAGACTAGAGTGGAGGTTAAACTGAGACCAACCTGCTTGGTCATGCTGTCCTTGACAGCGCACTGTTAAATAGCCCCCTGCGCAGACACGAATGACCCGAAGAAAAAAGAGGTGGTTTTCACTGAACAGTGCAATAAGCCATGATAAACCTGCAGAGGTCACTTCAGTAGTAGGAGGGAAGAAAATTTGAGATGATCATACTAACATTAATTATCCTTCTTCATTTACATTTTAAAGGACAGTCACCAGATATTAAATTTTCATGATGTACAATTTGACATGCCAGTTGCATATCAAACTGAAAACACCACAGCAAGATTTGGAAGTTTTTATAGGTTCTCTCTAAACCTTGCCGCAGTCTCATAGGTTCAGAGATGGGGCCTTTGGAAGGTGAATTGATCAAGGAGGCACTAACCTCATCAGCAGACTCCTGCATTGGTGAGTTCCGGGCCAGAAGTGCTTTTGGTAAACAACCATGGTCAGAGAGGGCTGTCCCTGGGGAAGTGCCTGGAGTATGTTCTCTTGCACCCAGCTCTTCCTTCCACTGCACATTGTGGCCCCAGTGGACTGAGCAGCTTTTTCCACCTGGCCTTTCTACTGTGCTGCTCCTACTGTGGTTTCAGGAACTCGTGGATTAAACCTCTTGAAATGTGAGCCACACTAAGCCTCTCCTACTTGAAGCTATTGGATACTCTGATCCAGCCACAGGAAAGCTGACTAACACATTGTAGTGTCCAGCTGTAATCAAGATCTGTTGGAAGTTTTCTGGCTGGTAAGGCACAGCCATTTAAATTAAACATGTATTTTTATGTATTCTGAAAAGCAACCCAGCTGATGGTCTTTAAACATACACACAAAAAAAAAAAAAAAACAAAAGCAAAATGAAAGCAATTAATATTTTATGGCCAAAAATACCAAACCCTTTTAAGCTTGAAAGGATCATTGAGATCCATCCAACTCCTACCTTCACAGATGGAAAATAAGGATTGGGAGGCATTATACAGTAGGAAGATGCCTCTCTTTCCAAAAAATTACTCTCCCTTTCTTAGATCACAAATGCTATTTCATAATTTCTTCCACTTGACCCTCACATATATTCACTTTAAGTCTTATACCCACCTTAGCAAATACTCCATATCTGAGATCTTCTCAGATTTTTGTCTTCAGTCCCAAGGTACAGTGGCAGTTATTTAACAAACAAAACCACGTACTGTGTCCCAGACACTGTACTGGACACTAAGGTCAAAGCAAAGATGATAGAGATTTCTACCCTCTTCCAGGAGACAAACATGTGAAGCAAGCAGTACAGCAATGGTAAAAGAGCAACAGGAATACAGATACAGAAAGGATTAAGTCTGCCTAAGAAATTGAAGAGAGCTTTATCTACAGAACATAGTGTTTTTATGGATTCAAAGCATCCCCATATCTAATTCCGAGCCACTGTAGACACAGAAAGGTGTTTTAAAAGACAAGTGGCCTATCTGTGCTATACAAAGCCTGTGACCTCTTGGAATGGCTAGTCTGAAAAATTAGGAATAGCTCCCATTCTGAGAAGTAAACCACAGGTAAAAATCACAGGGGCAAATAACCCTGGATAGAAGGCTAAGTGTGAGGCATTACACACCTACAAATCTTCCTGCCAATTAATAGCTCACACAAAAGTAAAACATACCAAGAACTTTCATTTTACAAACACTTCTCCCTGCCTCCTAGTGATGCGATTTGCCAGGTATCAAAAGTCCTGCCAGTAACAGAGGCACAGCAGACCTAAAAAGAAGAAAACAAAGAGCAAGAATAAAACATGAGGTTTCTGTAGGCCAGACAGCACAGCTTTCCCTAGAATCCACATGACTGCTGAGAGCTGCTGGAGAACTTAAAAATCAGTTTGACACTTGCTATTTAGGATTGCAATAAGAAGCCCATTATATTAGTTGTTAACATTCTGAATAATACTTAAAAACAGTAATCTATATATAATTTATCTTCTAATATAGCACTATTATTTCTAGAAAGCTTGCAGCAAGACTAAAGTGGCCTTATTCCAACCACCAAAATCAATTCTTTTGTACAAATTTGATATAGGCAGCCTGTGTACCATTTGAAAAAGCTCACTGACCTGTGAAGCCTGGCATTTGCACCATAAAATTTAGACATTATTTGATGAAATTATTGAACACTGTACTTACCCTATCTAAGATTTGAAAGCCATTGTGTGTAGCTTCCACTTTTTGTCTTTAGCAGGAAGTTTTGGATAAGCAGCAAATCAAATTGCTTATTCATTGGAATCAGGGAAACAGACAATCTACGCTGCACTTAATGAAAACTATAAGTTAATTCTGAACATGATTCTGCAGTTTATTGCCAACTTGAAATCGTAGAGATTATTTTTAAAAAGCTTTAGAAGTGAGGGGAAAAATGCATAATATAGTAACTGCATATGAGTATTTCTTCACTAGGTTGCTAATTAAGAGTTTATTTTTATATACTTTAATGTTAAAATTTAAGCAAAATGAATGATGCACAGAAATCTCCCAGCTGTGTTAAGTGAAGACAATAAAGCCCAAGAACAGTGATCCTTCTTAATAATGTGTTTCACTGAAACCTGTACGCCACTGGGTCTCCTGATTTTTTACTGTTAAAGTGCAGCCAATCACAGACACTGACTTTTAACAGTAAAACAAAAGTAATCTAAAAATTGCTTCATCCACTTTATCCATGAAAAGTAAAATAGTTGCATCAATTCAACAGTATTTTGCAGAACCAGTAAAATATTGGTATTTAACAAACTGAACTATAGGAAAGAACTGCCCTGCACAGGTCTAATTTCACTATGGGTTTACATTGCTCCATGAGTATTCACGCTATCTAATTTAGCTGACGTCAGATAAGTTGATCTCTGATCACAAGGTGATCTGTAGTCCTACAGAGCTGAATGCCACCTGGAATGTGGCAAAAGGACACAACTTCCCAGGGTTATTCTAACGTTTCTTGTTAGGTGGGCAGGGTTTCCTCTGAACTCAATCTAATTAGCTTAGAAATTTGCTGAATGTGGTGGCACACACTTGTATTCCTACCACTTGGGAGGCTGAACCAAGAGGATTTTCATGAGCTCAGGCCAACCTGGGCTATAGAGTGAGTTTGGCACCTGTCTGAACTACATAATAAGACCCTGACTCAAAAGAACAAAAAGAAAAAGTTAAAAAAAATTGACAAAACCTCTAAACACCTGATATTTTCAATAAGGTTTCAATTCAATAGGCAACTGCAGAATTTTAATTGCACCCAATATAATTCACCCCATTTCTGAAACTATGACTTTTCTTCTACTCTATTCTGTTTATTCATACATTTTAGGTATATATAATGATCACATTCATCATTGAGAATCTGTGCCTATATATGACAGATTTTGATTCTTATTTTCCCCCTTTCCCCTTCCCTAACTACAACCCCACCCCTATATACAAAAGCTTCATTTCCATTTTTTGCCTTTACCATCAAATCTTTTCTCTTCTTCGCTTCCCTCTAACCCTCATTTTAAATCTGCAAATATTTATGTTTAGTGACTAATTTTTTTAAAATGTATGTTGCTTGCTAATAGAATTGTCAGTCTTCACTGATCAATTCACAGAAATATTTTGAGTCTAGCTATGTGCGTGTCTCAGGGGAGGGACAATAGTCATGTGACCTCTCTGAAAGTAGAAATAGTGACCATCTGAGAACTACCCTATAAAAGAAGTACTCAGAGAGCATAATTCTTTATTATCCCCCTTTAGCACATCAGCATGCAGTGTTACCATAAGAGAGCAAAATGTCTCTCAAACCAGCCACTCTGGCCCATAACTTTCTAGAAGCTGTTGGATAACTGCATGAATGACACATTAGTCTATCCTATAAAGCAGAAAACAAAAGTAACTCTTGCCAACACATTGATTACCACACAGTTGCTAAAAATTTGGCTTTCAATGTGGTTTGAAAACAAAGATAAACTAAGCCAATCTGAATGAAGAGTCCCTTAAACATGTTTAGCCAAATAAATTATAATAGCTAACGTCACTTATTGTTTGCTCCACACTAGAAAATATTCCTTAGCATAGATCTGAGAACTAAACTATTTGGCTAAGTTTGCATAGTTAGCAAAGGGGCCAGGATCTCAGCCTAAATTTCTCCATATAGTATTTGTAGTCTTCAACACTGTGTTCTCAGTAATCATCAGGGTTTGAGCGAGCTTTAATATCACTGATTAGCCTCCAAACATGTGGCCCCTTATGAAGCACTGATA
Source organism: Thryonomys swinderianus (assembly GCA_004025085.1). NCBI lineage: Eukaryota > Metazoa > Chordata > Mammalia > Rodentia > Thryonomyidae > Thryonomys > Thryonomys swinderianus. The sequence goes on from PVIC010011078.1 coordinate 35,680, forward strand.
AGACCATGTTTCTAACACTGAAAATCTACATCAAAACTCAGAACCCTAGAGAATTCCCCAAAGAAATGCCTGTTGGGGTGAATTGCCACCATGTGGTCACTAAGAAACATTTTCACTCCCTGCCTGCCCTAGCCATCTTTACTTTTAAATTTAAAACTTTAGCAAATAGTGACTATGTTCTTTTGTTTCTATTGCACTTTCATTATGATTATATTCAAATATTTTGCTCTTTGAGGAAGAAACTGGAGTCCCATCTATCACCAGGAGTGCAGAAGTTGGACTTTTTGAACATTTAAATCAGAAGTCAGTGCCCTGGGCTCTTGTGTTCGTGAACCAAATCTTCTAGAGCCAAATTGGGACAGTTGAAATTGCAAACATGATGGGAATTCACAACGGTTTTCTGGTGGCACCGACATATAATGCATGGAAATAAGATTCGGTGTCCTTCTATTTTTGACATCATAGACAGTCAAAATCTCTCCCCACAAGCACTTTTGTTTTCTCATCGGAACTGAAATTAATTCACCCCTTCAAGTACCTGAGTGGCATATAACCAAGTACCTCGACTGCTTACATCCTCATGAAATTGTTAAAGTACACATTTCTTTATATACATTAAGGCATTATATGTAGTATTTATCAACTGACTCTACTTTGAGTAGGTTTTTCATAGAGTAATATGCTACTATGATTTTAAAATATAAAGTACTAGACTTTATAAATATTGCTTATCCTACTTCAACATTTCCTAATATGCAGAAATGTCCCAGAGAACATTAATTACATTAAATTTAAGGACATTAAAAAGAGCTAATGCATAGAAAACTTTTGAGGCCTAGTAACCTCAAACATCTAGTTAACCATGTACCTCTTCATGCACCCAACACTGACTGTGTGACTTTTTTGGAGCTTTATTATGTAATGAATATTGGGAGTCAAGTCTCTAAAAAATAATGCTATATATTAGGACCAGAAATTTAGCTCAGTGGTGCCAAGCCTGCCTGATAAACTCAAAGTTCTGAGTTTAATCCCTGGTACTGGAAAAATAAAGTATGTATGTGTTTACCTATGATGCAATAGACATTTGAATTTTTTTCCAATTCACAGATAAGTATGATTTTAGTAAAATATTATTTAGAAATTATTTACTAGAAAAATTGAAATAAAATAATAAACACATGAAATTTGTATTACTAGAGATTTTATTATTATTAATATTTATGAAGTACTTCATGTTTTAGAAGGCACAGTAACTGATGTGGAATTACTATTAGAAGTTTCTATTCATTTCCCTAATGTTCATTTTCAGTTTTTGCAGATATTATATAAAGACAACAGTTCTTGGGTGGCCATCAGTTCACAGGCCATACTTAGATGGCCACTGGATAGGGCACTAACCACACATACTTTGTTTTGTTTTTATTTGTTTTGTTTTGCTTTGAGACAGGGTCTCGCTTTGTAGTTCAGGCTGGCCCTGAGCTCACTATGTAGCCCAGGCAAGCCTCAAACTCAGCAATCCTGCTGTCTCTGCCTCCCGAGTGCTGGGATTACAGGTGTGAGCCACCACGCCCGGCACTGTGGTATGTGGTATTGATTGCTGGTGGGCGTGAGTCATCATGCTCAGCATTGTATGTGGTTACCGGGATTGAACTCAGGACCTTGCGCTTCCGAGGCAGGCGCCGGAACCACTGAGCTAAATCTCCAGCCCAACCACACATATTTTATAACAAGTCTCACATTTCCAAATAATATAGGAAGTCTAATATTCAAGGAAACATTTTGGAAAATGGAGCTTCCTTTTCAAAAGTTATTTTATTTCTTTTCTAACTTTAATTATTATAAGACTAAAAACACCTGAATTAACTGTCAAAGATTAAGTTTGAAGTCTGCTTCTTCTAAGCTAAGCGGGAAACATGAGTTGAAGTAAAAAGCACATGAAATCAGTGTTGGATTTAGTAAACAAAAGCTGAGATAAGGCAATGTTAGGAAAGAAGGAAAGATGGCACTGGTCACTTTTCTTTATTGGTATCTGCAAAGCTAGTAAGACAAGGAGAGAAACATGGACCACTTATTGTATTAGAGAATTTATCTAAAGAAATCCGCATGGTAAAGAGATAGAATCTCCCATCTTAGATACAACATTCTGTATAAACCCAGGGAAGTTAGGCAGATTTCAACTAACCTAACTACAATTCTGACTACAATTTTTTCTCTAATCATCCTGGATCAATCAATCACATTTTTTAGTTAACTACTCTGTACATTATCAGGTCTCAAATTCTATGACTTTTCAGACTGTGAACCTGTTTTGTAATATAAAAGTCAAATAAAAGGTTTCTTAAGAACTATTGGTGTTTTGCCTAAGGTTCTGTTCCTTGTCAGAAAGGCTAAATTATAAAATTATAAACACAGTTTTAAGATATGTGCCTTTGTCAAGGAAAAAAGATTAATCGTGAAGCTCAACTCAAAAATTTTAGCCAGTGGAGGAGTTCTAGAAAACAAAAAGAAATATGTTCTGTTGACTTTGTACTTTTACACTGTTTTTTAAAATCCAAGCCAAATTACTTGAATGTAGTTTCATGTGTTAGAAAAATAAACTCTTCTCACATCAAAAATGTTTTTATCGAAACTAAAAGTGTAGAAATCATGTTTGCAGTTGCAAAATGGAACTTTAAAAGGTATAAACTTATACTATACATATCTACAAATGGCATTTGAACAATGTTAATTATAATTGTAATATGTATCACAATAGATGTAATGAATTATTCAGCTTTAGAATCCATTTTTAAAAGAGGAAACGTTACTGCAAACTACATGAATCTGAAACAGGTACAGCACCTCCAGTTATCATTTATTATCCCATTGCTAACAACTGCCTTAAAGGACTGGAAATTCAGAACCAAGGGTAGAGACAGAGGGGAAAGAAAGTATTAGTATTGAGACTATCTCCACTTATTTAGGGAACTCACAAGTAAAATGTGTCGCTTTCAGTTGACCTTTTCTCTTCTGTACTCTTTCTACTTTCACTAATGTCCCATTTTAACTCCTGAAAAGGTCACTGTTTTACTGCAGTCAGACACGTGAGAAGTGATCATGGTGATGGAGGTTGTTGCTATCCCCATGGAGTCAAACTATGCCACATGTTGCTTGACATGATAATGTAAACATGACAACCACTGTAGACAGGTATTACAAGTGGTATCACTTGAGAAGTAGCAAAATAGCCATTTGGTCTTCCAAATTTCTCTCCTAATCCAATAGAATTATACACAGCTGAGTTAAATAAAAATATTATAGGCAGGGCCAAAGGGTTAGCTCAGTGGTTCCGGCACCTGCCTCGCAAGTGCAAGGTCCTGAGTTCGATCCCCGGTAACCACATATAATGCTGGGCGTGGAGACACGCCCACCAACAATCAACACCGCATACCACAATGCCGGACATGGTGGCTCACGCCTGTAATCCCAGCACTTGGGAGGCAAAGACAGGAGGATTGCTGAGTTCGCGGCAGCTTGCCTGGGCACCATAGTGAGCTCAGAGCCAGCCTGAACTACAAAGCGAGACCCTGTCTCAAAAAAGAAAAAAAAAGAAAAGAAAAAAAAATTATGGGCAGTTAAATAGAGCTAGGTCCTCAAGAGAATCAGGAGAAAGGTGGAACATAACACAGCTGAGATACATCTGTTGGTAAATGGGCCTCAAGATAAAGAATTATAGACAGCTGAGTTCAATAAAAATATTATTGGCAGTTGGATAGGTCTAGGTCCTCAAGAGAATCAGGACAAAGGTGAAATATATCACAGCTGTGACCAGAGATACATCTGTTGGTAACTGGGTCTCAAGATAAAGGCAATATGACCAGACCTGCATAATTCCTCAGAGGACAAACACTGGGTCTAATGACATCTAGAAAGATATCAGCCACTCTGGTGGGTGGACCAGAGACCTCTGGACACAACATTTCTTAGGAGAAATCTATGTTCAGCCCACTCCCATTCTTCTTATGTGATTTACTTCCTAATTGGCCCACCATGACCTAATTGACTATACTTGTAACCTCGTCGAATGTTCGTGGCAGTCCCCCACACATTCACCTGGATTTGGCTCTGTAAAACTCCTCTGTAAAGAGGGGCCCCTGGCTAGCCTCTCGGTCCCCTCTTGTCCTTTGGGAGCTTTACCTTCCATTATTCCTAGAATTCATTCTTTAATTTTTAGAGAATAAGAACTCATTGTATCATACAGCTAACAGGTTGGGAGTTATGTTATTACATATTTCATCTCTGGTATTATTTCCCATATCAGTGGTACCTGAAAGTCTCAACCTTGAAATGACTATTTAAATTAAAATAGCACCCTCGTAGCATCAGTATCATCATTAAATCTCTGAAAGAGGATGGTATTTTAGGCTATATGAGCTGAGTGCTAAAGCACGGGATGCAGAGGTGTGGGAATGGAAAGGAGGGAGATGAGAAGTCTGGCATTCAGAGACACTATTGTGAGAGAAAGGACGCATTGTGAAGAAGCCCCTTCAGCCTCCAAGGGCATCTTAAGGTGTGGTAGTCTTACAGGCAACTAATTTAGATAGAAACTAATATATGATCAGAGAGGAACTGTGCTCTCAAGGGAGCCAGCAGAAAAAATAAAGACATCAGAACTGTGGCTGGAGGTGCATCTGAAGATCAGTTTTCATGACAAAGATGCAGTTGAACTATGTGCCTCCATAAGGAATAAGCAGTAATTCGGACTTATACTATAATTGGTGTCACCTGATCCAGTAAAGTTCGGATAAACAGTCACCTGGGTGTGCGACCAGAACAACCAACCCATTTTTTTCCAAAAATGCTTTTGTTCCTTCCATGTACCCTTGCAATCTGACCCAATTCGCTACTGAATCAATACTAGCTACGCAGCTGGCTTGGCTATACCTGTAGGAATCTTACTGGTTGGTTATAGTTTGACTCATGTTGTACTCACCCCATAAGTTGAAGCTATGGAAGATCCTTGGAGAAATTACCTCGGTGGCAACTAACTTTCATGTCCCCTCCTGTCTCTCAGGAGCTACTACTCAATAAATCTTTCCTACTCTTAAGCTCCATTTCCTTGGAATTCATTCTTGAATTTCTGGGGACATGAACTTGGTGTATTTGATATCTAGCAGATACTAGCTATATTTTTCCCTCTATCAGTAGGACTCCAAAATAAGATGCATTCCCTTGTAGCTTTTTCTAGAGATTATTCACATGAAGTACTTAAAGTCTGCTAGTATGTAGCAGATGTTCAATAAAGAGCCCTCTTTTTTCTCTTCTCCTAGGGAAATCTTTGTTCTGGAGAACTGGGTTACATCACAGTGAACCTAAGCTGGACTTCTCTGATTCTTAGCTTAAGAGTAACATGAATTTAAAATCTTAGTTTTGAAATGAAAATTCAAAGTGAGACAAAGGGGAGACTTTAGCCACTTGAAATATTTCTGTTCTTTTATTTCCTCTGTTTATATGCATCTGCAAACAGCATAGTTGATAGCACTACTCTGAACTTATTGTGCTGCCCATATAATTACTTTGTTCCCCAATACATTACAAAATTAAAATAAGATAGGCAGAATAGTTTCCATTCAAGAAGTAAGGAAATTTAGTTATAAAATAATTAAAAACAATCAGTGTCTAGACTTTTTGTCCCTTTTTTCTCCTATATTTATTATCCTACTAAATCAAAATTTCAAGTCTTCAATGTACTATATAATGCTATGAAGCCACTTACAGAGTGAGTGGGTCACGTCCTGATAGTTTTGAAATTCTACAAAGTGTGTAAAGTGGGTCTTATCACTGTGATACCCCAACATGCATTAATAAAATCTTGGGTGTATTAAGAACATAATATTTATTTGTTAAATCTTTGAGTACCTAGAAGAGAAACTATTAAAAAAGAATTATGGAGGGCTGGAGATTTAGTTCAGTGGTTCCAGCGCCTGCCTTGCAAGCACAACATCCTGAGTTCAAACTCTGGTAACCACATACAATGCTGGGCATGGTGACTCAGGCCCACCAGCAATCAATACCACATACCACAGTGCCGAGCGTGGTGGCTCACACCTGTAATCCCAGCCCTCAGGAGGCAGAGGCAGGAGCATTGCTGAGTTTGAGGCTTGCCTGGGCTACATAGTGAGCTCAGGGTCAGCCTGAACTACAAAGCGAGACCCTGTCTCAAAAAAAAAAAAAAAAAAAAAAAGAATTAATGTCCCAAATCTCTTCTCTTTGAGCAGAAAATTTTGAAAGAAATTCTACTCTCTCCCAAGGAGATGAAGCAGAATTAGGAATTCAGCCAACAGTCTCTAAAGCAGTGACTTAGGAAACCCCTCCTGTTGGAACTTCCTTCTTCCCTTCTCTTTCCCTACTCCTTCATGACTGTGTGTCCTTAGACAAGGTCCCAAGG
>PVIC010011079.1:9265-42142 GCA_004025085.1 Thryonomys swinderianus
CTGAGAGGGGAGTGAACGAGCCGGTCGTGAGGGGTGATGGGGAAACGGAGGTGAGGGCGGAGGCGGAGCCAGCTGAGCACACAAAACTCCCAGCGCGGGCTGGGTCCTGGAATGACACGGGGTGCCGGGGGAGTTGCTCTCCTGCCTCCTCGCAGGGAGGGGCCGGCGTCTCGTGGAGGCGGATCTGGGACCCCGAGCGCTGCTGTCGGCCAGGGTTGCGTGCAGCTCTGAACCCCAGTCACACTCCTGGGCCGGCTGGAGCCGGCAAGCCGGGGCCGTGTCCCCGCCCCGTTCCTCGAAGTCCTGAGCGAGCTGCCTGGGGCTCCTGAGGTCGGCGCCAGGGCCCCTCGCTGTGCTTTGCGCTACCCAGGAACCGGCTTACTGGGGTCCCAGAGCTGTGACTAACACCCGCTCACCCAGCTGCTCGTACTCACCCTCTCACTATGTCTGTCTGTGTCTCTGTCTCTATGCCTTTCTCTGCCTCTGTGTCTGTCTCTGTGTCTGTCTCTTCTCTCTCTCCCTCTCTCTCTCCCTCCCTCCCTCCCTCCCTCCCTCCCTCTCTCTCTCTCTCTCTCTCTCTCTCTCTCTCTCTCTCTCTCTCTCTCTCTCTCCCCTCTCTGCTCTCTTCCCACTATGTCTTGTCTCCTTTATGGCTTAGTTTCATAAATGAGAATTCTCTACCAGTCACCCTTAGCAAAGCAGTGTATAGTATACATATTAAAATATAATTCTGAATTCCATTTTATGGCCACTTTTGAGACTGCATTTGAACTCTCATTATTTTGTCACTTTACATTAGTTAGTTCCCTGGGGCAAGAAATTTTGTTTACTCCTGCTTTGCATTTTAATACCTTTCAAATTGTTTGGGAGACTTGGCATTTCTGAAGCTAGAATTTTATGTAGTTCATTGACTGCAGCTGGCGCTGGGGAAGAAATGGATGCTAAGGTCCAGCTAGATTAAGGGGGCAGGGAAGAGTTCTGTGAATATTTTTCAGCAATATTTCCTTGATTTTAATCTTGATTCGGCCCAGGAGTCCTGAATCAGGGATGGACACTGTGAGGTAGCGCTGGTCACTGTGTGACCCGGAGTAACTCAGCCTCTCTGGGCTTCCCTTCCCTTCCTCTGTCCTACGCCCCCATAGCCTGGGAGGCTGCCCAAGACACTAGGGTGAACGTGCTTTGTAACACTCTCCTCTTTTTCAAAAATATGTATATTTCAGCATATGATTTATAGGAATTCCAAAAGCTGTCACTTAAAGCCTTTAAGACAATTAGAAATCATATAAACCAGAACATAAAAATAGGTGACACATGCTTTAAGAGGCTACTTTACATGGCTCGCTCTTTCTCATATATTCTTATTTGGCTTTTCATTTTCTATTTTAAGAAAATGCTTCGGGATTATACTCACAGGAGCACTGCTGCTGGCGAGCACAGCACACCAAGTGCTTCCAGGGTGACAAGGGCCAGCACGCAGGCCGCAGAGGGTGCCAGGCAGCCAGGCTGAGTCAGGCTCTCCCTCTCCACAGGCCCTCTGCCTCTTCCAGGGCCCCAGGGCTGGTGGGCAAGTTTACCCACCTGTCATACCTGAGTGCTTCTAAAGGAACAACATTTAGAATTACTGCCCGCCCGCTGCTTAGATTAAAAACTACACAGAAGCACAGAAAGAGTTCTTCCTAAACCTCATTTCCATAAGTAGACCACAGAAATATGCCTCCAATGCATTAAGCTATGGTCTATGTTTTTCTTAAGTCTTTCTTTTCTTTTGAAGAATAAAACCAAAACAAAACAGAATGCCATGGCAGTGTTAACCAGAATAGCTATTGATCTGTGGGGCCTCCCTGCACTTTGTATGACAGGCTGCTCCATGGACCGGTGACTGAGGACGGAGACGGCAACCTTGCTCTCAATGTTTGGGTTGGATGTGGGCACAAAGGAGGCTGGGAAGCCTTTGTTTTTCTTGGCGGAAGCATTTTTGCACTTTGTGTTTTACACATTATCCTGGGCTTTCCTGAGAATTCTAACTGCATTGAAGGACCTGAGGGAGGTACTGAGCTAAAATAAGAATTCACTTATTCTACAGAGAAATTACACATTGACCATGCTTCTACAGGTCACCTTCGTTCCCAGCCTCTTTATGGTGATACTCAGGGACCTGGAATTCCTTCAAGCCTGACGCCTTCCCTCTAGAGGGAAGGCAGAGCTCCCGGCTCCTGCTGATATCCTGTGTAGGTGTGTTACACTCGAAGCCCGCCCTAATTAAGAGTCCGTAAAGTGTCTGGCTTTGAGCATGAGAGACATCAGCTCTAATAAGGTGGTGTTGGGCAGGACATGACGGAGCACGCCTCTACTCCCAGTGTTCCGGAGGCTGAGGCAGGAAGATCACTGAGTTTGAGGCCAGCCTGGGCTACACAACAAGTTCAAGGCCAGCATGAACTACATAGTGAGACCCTGTCTCAAAAAAGAGTGATGCTAGCAGTCCCCCTCTTTTTCCCCTCTGTGTCTGTTTCTGTCTGTTTGCACATATCAGCGTTCTGAGTGACACCCCCACCTTCCTCCCTCCCCGTGAAAAGGGCCCCAGAGAGCCAGCTCTCCTGGCAGACTGCCCTCGGCTCTTCGTTCTCAGCAGTTATTGCAGTGTGGGAGCCAGCTTCGGGCTGGTGCGCCCGAGGTTCTGGCCCGGGCCTGATTCAGCATTCCTTCCTCCCTTGCCTGTTTCCAAATCAAGAAGTCCTTCTCTCCTGGCTCCTCTCCCGCAAGGACCAGCTCCTTGCCCGCCACCGCGTCTGCAGAGGTGCCCTTTGCAGAGTGGGGTGACCAGTCTGGGCAGCTGGTCCAGGAAGGAAGAGGCTGCAGTGTCTGCCAGCACCCGCTGAGGTCAGTCCTCAGAACTTCTCAAGTGGACAGCGGCTAAGCCCAGGCGGCTGTGACACTTCCTCCTCTTCACCACAGGCTCTGACAAAGGAGTTTCTGAAAAAAGACCAGCAAAATGCTTTTTGGCAAACTTTTGAATGGTGCTCTCTCCCACCCAGTGCCAGCACCACCCCACAAACCCCAGCGCCTGCCTCTGCATCCAGACTGAGAGCAGACCTCTCTCCACCACCCTGGGGAGGGAGGACTATTCCTGCCTCCAGCCAGCTGAGTCCCCGCAGCTTCGTCAGTTGTAATCCATTAACCTTGGAATTATCAACAGAAACACACACACGCACACTTTCTCCTATGCAGAGTAGGAGGGGCATCTAGACAGTGTGGTTTAAGCGTCTGGCAGATGCAAAATTGAAACAGCAGCACTTCGGTGCCATTCCTTGTAGCAACCATGGCCTTTCACTCAAAGAGTGCCTGTGTGCACGAGTGTGTGTTGAGTGAGGTGCGAAGCGAGGAGCTGTGTGGAGGAGGCAAGAAGAGTTCAGGATAACTCAGAGGAGAGAGAGAGGAAGAGACGTGAGATGCACAGTGAGGCCATACGTTGCCTCTACCGTTTGTGGGCTAATCTTTGGAAACCCTGAGCCACCTTGGGGCTTTGCAAACTCTGCTTAACACAGCACAGCAAGTGGCAAGAAGAAAGCAGAAAACCTGAGCACTTTTTTTTTTTGAGATAGGGTCTCGCTTTGTAGTTCTGGCTGGCCACAAGTTCACTATATAGCCCAGGCAAGCCTCGAACTCAGCAATCCTCCTGCCTCTGCCTCCTGAGTGCTGGGATTACAGGCGTGAGCCACCATGCCGGCAACCTGAGCACTTTTTAGAGATTTAGAGGAGCCTTTGTAGTGTCCAATGTGAATACTTACTGTAAAGCAGTTAAAGGCTTTTGACAGGACCATTTAGTAGCTCGTATGCGGTTTCCCAGTTCCTGTGCCCACAGGCACAGCTGTGGGCACCACTCCCGTCCTCTGGATAATTCACCATCATCTTCCTGTGCCTAGTCTGGACCCTCTCCCCTGCTCATTAGCAGGGATAGGAGAGGGGACCGGAGGGGAGGGGGGCTCCAGAGATGTGGTCTGCACCTTGTCAGCTTCTTTTGCCACCTCTGCAGCTTCTTCCAGCCCCCTGGCTTTCCTGGCAGTGTACAGCACTGGACGCTGTTAGGCACAGCGCAGGCATGCAGCTTTTCCAGTTAATGGTGATTGCAAATGAGGCTCCTGAGCCACATAAGAGCAGGCTCCAGCCCCGAGCAGTAATTTGGTTAGCTGTGTGTAAGTGATGGGGCTGCAGAGGAGGCTGAAGTGGGCATCTGCGCAAAGCGAGCTCATTACCTCTACTGCACTGATCCTGCAGCCTCTGAGCATGCTGTATGGCCTTTCCTCAGCCACGATCCCCCAACCTGCAGGGACTGTTGAAGGGAATTTAGAAAACTGACACTGAAAGTCTCCTTTGAATCCCACAGAAAGGTCAGAGTGACTTGGATGGCTTCTCTGGGACAAGGCAGGGCATTTTTCCAGCAATTAACAATAAGGAAAAAAGTGTCCATGAAGGTGTTAGTCTTAAAAAGTTACCTTGGCCTGATCAGTTCTTTCCTAAAGAGGACAATGACCTATTTAGAGATGAGACAATGGAGGGCCCCCCTGCCATGGGTTATGTGGCTCAGGGAATGATAAAGAGGATGTCAAAGCTGGGAAGTTCACCCTTGTTTTGCAGTTGAGGAAACTGAGGCCAGAGAAGGGGCTGAGTTGCTCATGGCTGCTATAATGAATTACTCAAACTGGGCAGCTTAAAAGTGTAGAAGTGTATCATCTCACAGCACTGCTGTGAGAATCAAGGTGTTGGCAGGGCAGTGCTGCCTCGGAAGTCTTTATGGCAAAATCTTTCCTCCCCCCTTGTAGCTCATTCCCTGCAGGGCAGGGCTTCAATATCATCACTCCCTCATCCTTGTACTCTCTCCATACATACTCTTTCCTTTTCCTTTTCAAATGATAAGCCAGTGCAAAGCAAAAGAAGTCTTTTTTGTCCTTGGTGCCTACTTTATGAATCTATAAGACCAATGTGTGAAGAAGCAATGCATGCTGGGAAATCTCATGAGCTCTGGGGTAGACGGTTGCAATTCAAATCCTGACTGTGCCACTCGCTGACATGTGACCTTGAACTAACGACTTAGCCTCTTAGCAGCTCCTTGTCCTCATCTGTAAAGATGAGAAAATAAAGCCCCCTTCTCTGGCGGCTGCAGCTCTGGATGAGCTCCCATCAGGCAAATGTCTGCAGTGGAGGAGAGTCAGAAACAGCACAAGTCACCGCTAACACAGTCGTCAGAGCTGCAGCATTTCTGGGCAGCTGCTTCCACTCTCCCCTCCCCTCCTGGCTGCCCTCCTCGGCCTTCCCTCCCTTTCTGCAGGCCTTGTGCTCAAAGTTACTTTCTGCTGTTTGTGAATTGCTTTTAGCTTTGAAGGGAATTTTAAATAGAATAATTTCTTGCCTTATGCAGAAGTCAGAGTTTTCTTTAATGCTTAGTTTCAAAGAAAGAACCAATTTTTATCAAGTTCTATGTCCGGTGGGTGAAGGGCTGGGTCTTGAGAGGACCTGATTGTGCTGTGGGGTGCGGCTAGTGAGCTGGGTGCTCTGTCATTCACAGAATCCAGAGGCGTGCACATAAATCCCCTTCTCCGCCCATCCCCCAGACTTGCTCCTTGTGACTTCTGAGTGGCTTTTCATTAGCAGCAGCTTGAGGAGCTCGCAGACAGGTGGCCCGGGAGAGCTCCCGGTTCCAGGCTCTGCGTCTGCAGGCCCATCACTAGGGCGGGCAGACCGGAAGCAAAGCCCACAGCTCCCTGTGAGACAGTGACTCTTCTGCTCTTCAGGTCACTGAGTTCGGCAGGGATGAGGAAAGGGGATGTTCAGGAGGCTGCAGCCTCTGGAACGAAGGAGGGGGAGTGTGAGAGGGAAGCCCTGACCTGACCTAGCTAGGAAAGAATTACAGGTTCCCACTGTCATTTGGGGGATTGAAATTACTGAGCCGGCCCCAGGCCTGGGTGGGCCCCTGGTCTCTGCGGAGTAGTGTCAGATTCCAGGGTGCAGAGACCAGTAAACGGACAGACAGGTCCCAGCACAGTAGGGGGAGGGGTGAAGCTAAACAAGACCCTCGCCCCACCTGTTACTGGCCACTCCAGTCTCAGCTGAGGGGACATAGCAGCCTGTGAAAAAAAAAAAATTATATTTTGTTGATTTTGAGTTTTAGAGTCAAGACACATTGGGGTTGGAATCCACCACTGCTTTCCATAAGTAATAAATAGCTCTTTTTAATTTTCAATGGACACACACAGTGTAATAATTCAACACCTGAATATAATGCCCCATGATCAAATCAGGGTAATTTGCATTTCTACCTTCTTGGACATTGGTCATTTCTACGTGTAAGGAAACCTGGACCTGAGCAATAACTTTGACCTCATTTTCTCACCGGTAAGTGGTTGTTGTGGAGGTTAAATAACATGGCGTGTGTCTAGTGCTCAGCCCCTGGCCTGCTCCACCTATGGTACCTGTACTATCAATGCTATTGAGCTTCTCAGTCATATTATCTGATGCTTAAGGTCTCAGGTCCTCCGCAGAACAGCATATTTGGAGGGGGAAGATGGGGAAGCTTGGCGCTGGGAATGCCCCACAGAGACAGAACTGAATCCGGGTCACTAACACAGGTTTTACAGTAGACTCACCAGCAAGCACAGCTGTCTGCTGGCTTTGCTACCAGACTTCCTGGCTCCTCGGATAACACAAAACCTCTCTGGATGCGCCAGAAGTCTGCAGCAAGTATCCCCCCTAAACCTTAGGTCCTTGCCTGTCAGTTAGGCATACGTGGTAGTTTATCCTGTGGTCAGCCAGCTAACTTCACGAAGTTTTCTGCTGCCTCAGTTATACACACTGATAGCCATCATGATAGTAATGGCGACCATTTCCTGAAGGCACGCTGTGGCCAGGAGCTCTGCAGAAGCATTTAATTGTCACTGAGAAGTAGTTTATTATTATCATTCTCCTCTCTGCAGAATATCAAAACACACAGAGGTTGAAGAGCTGCAGTCAGTTGGCTCTTGTGAGAGTTTTTATGTTTTCAAATGAAAACCTTGTGCTCTTAAGCACCTCTTGCTCTGTCATCCTCTAGAGTACATTTTTCACCAGAATTTTCTTGGCCTTAGGACTGACATTGAATATATAATATTTTATTAAGCAACTGAGCAACAGGCCTTTTTCTTATTGTGTATAAGCACATGCACAGGCACCAGCTACTGATGTGGTCCTGGGCTGTGTTCTCTAAGCCCCCTTTGGAATGATCATTCGGAGCCTACAGCAGTAACTTTGTCCCTTCCCAAGTAAACTACTGCCTGTGGCTCTGCTTTCAGGGGACCCAAATTAAGACCCTGCACTAAAAATATCTGGGCATGTATGTCTTTAATGTAATTTAAAGGTATTTACTGACATTTACTGTGTGTTTACTGAATGCCAACCACTGTGCTGAGTGAGTTATCTGAATTGGTTTTTTAAAATATTCAGGATTTTATGCCCAGTTTCTATGCAAGGAAACCGAGGCACAGAGAGATTAAGTAACATGCCCAAGAATTCACCCTAGGAGTACAGAGTTTAGTTCATGTTCCAACTTTTCCATGGAGTTACCTCTTTCTTGGTCTCACAATGGGTTTTCTAGATGCACCCAGCCTTCCAATTCTGGCTATATAAAATCAACAATTTGTATAAAATACTTCTGAGAAATATTTGCCACCATTTAGCTAAATGCCCAACATAGAATTATCCTATTAAAATGAAAGCTTATATTCCAAGACCATTAAAAAAAAAAACAACATGTTTCCTGGTTTGCCAGGTGGACACAATGTCTGACCCCCTCACCTGAGACCCCACATTCTCTTGTCAGCATCTGACCTGCTTCTAACCGCAATGAGAGCGAGCAGTGACACACTAGAAATGCAAATGCTCTCTATGCACCCGATGACATTCCCTAGGCCGCCTTTTCCCTGAAGAAAAAAAAGAAAAAGAAGAAGAAAAACAAGACAAGAAAGTGATCTATACAAAAAGGCTCTCTAAAAGAACATGGCTTTTCCACACAGCACTTGTTCCCTCAAAGCACCACAGATATGTGAAAAGTCCTCCTGTTAGCAGCCATAGTACTATATTTGGAGGTTTTCTGTCTAAAATCAGAGAGGGATGAGTTTTTTTAAATTAATTTTATTGGTATATTTTAGATATATGCTTAATAGTAACATCCATTGTATGGAATATACCTGCGATGATACATTTTGATTCTTCATTTTTCCCCTTTGTCTTTTGTCCCTTCAACCCTTCTTTCCCCTCCTGATTTATAAAAAATTTGTTTCTATTTTTTTCTTTTTGGTCTCTTTCTTCCTCCCCCCCGCCCCTTAGATTCCCTTCCCATTTCACATTTTCTTCCTATTTCACAGTATGCACTATGCATTTTGGTCTTTATTTGAACTTTTGGTTTCTCACACCAGAGAAACAATGTGGTATTTGAACATATATATATATATATATATATATATATATATATATATATATATATATGATTTATTTCACTTAAGAGTACAGTCTCAAGGTGCATCTATTTACCTAGAGATGTTTCAAGTTTATTCTTCTTTGTGACAGAGTAGTACTTTTTTGTATTAAAAAAACCCCACATCTTATTTACCCATTCATCAGCTAATGACTCTTTAGGCTGCTTCCAAGATTTAGCTATTACAAACTATGCCGCTGTAAACATAGGTGTATATATTGTTGTGCTATGATGCTTTTAATTCTTTCAGGAAGATACAAGAAGGGGTATAGCAGGGTAATGGAATCTCTAGCTTTAGATTTTTGAGGAATCTCCACACTGATTTCCACAGTGGTTTCCCCAGTCTACACTCCCACTGACAGTGGAGAAACCTTCCTTTTCCCCCACTACCCTGCCTGCATTTTTTATTGGTTGATTTCTTTCTTTCCTTCTTTCTCTTTCTTTCCTTTCTTCCTTCCTTCCTTCCTTTTTCGCTCTTTCTTTCTTTCTTTCTTTCTTTCTTTCTTTCTTTCTTTCTTTCTTTCTTTCTTTCTTTCTTTCTTTCTTTCTTTCTTTCTTTCTTTCTTTCTTTCTTTCTTTCTTTCCTTCTTTCTTTGACAGGGTCTCACTTTGTAGTTCAAACTAGCTCTGAGCTCACTATGTAGCCCAGGAATCCTCAAACTCAGCAATCCTCCTGCCTCTACCTCCTGAATGCTGGGATTACAGGCAAGACCCACCATAACTGGCACTGTGGTGTGTGGTACTGATTGCTGTTGGGTATGAGTCACCACACATGGTATTGTTGTATGTGGTTACCAGGGATCAAACTCAGGACCTTTGCTTGCTAGGCAGGTGCCTGAATCACTGAGCTAGATCTCCCACCCTATTGGTTGATTTTTGACAATAGCCATTCTTTCTGGAGTGAGTTGGAATCTCAGTGTTGTTTTAATTTTCATGAATGACCAGTGATGTTGAAGATTTTTTTTTTTTTTTTTTTTTTTTGCTATTTGTACTTCTCCATCACAGAAATGTGTTTTCATTTCAGATGCCCTTTTTTGATTTGGGCCTTTGAATTTGGAGGGTCTGATTTTCTTTAGTTCTTTATATGTTCTAGATATTAGTCCTTTGTCTGAGGAACAGCTGACAAAATTTTTTCTCACTCTGTGGGTTATCTCTTTCCTCTGTTGGTGATGATTTCTTTTGCTGTGCAAAAGCTTTTCTATATGATGAGATCCCAATTGTTGATTTTTTGTTGTTTTGTGTGTGACTGGGGTTTTGTTCAGAAAGTCTTTGTCTGTGCCAAAGTCTTCAAGAGTTCTACTAGCCTGTCTCCCAGCAGCTTTAGTGTTTCTGTTTTAATATTTAGATCTTTGATCCATTTTATTTTTATTTTAGTGCACGGTGAAAGATATGGTTCTAGTTTTAATCTTCAGCGTGTGGAAAGCCAATTTTTCCAGTACCATTTATTAAGAAGACTATCTAAAAGACTATCTTTTAATGCCAGACATGGTGGCTCACGCCTGTCATCCCAGCATTTGGGAGGCAGAGACAGGAGGATTGCTGAGTTCACGGCGGCTTGCCTGGGCACCATAATGAGCTCAGGGCCAGCCTGAACTACAAAGCGAGACCCTGTCTCAAAAAGCAAAAAAAAAAAAAAAAAAAAAAAAAAAAAAGACTATATTTTCCCCAGGGAAGATATTTGTCCCCCTTTTGTCAGCAGTAAGGTTGCTGAGTGTGTTTGGGGTTGTTTCTGCATCTTCTAGTCTGCTCCACTGACCTTCCTGTCTGCTTCTTTGGCAGTACCGTGCGTTTTGTCACAGTTGCTGTGTAGTATCATTCCAAATCAGTGACTGTGGTGTCCCTGCCTTGCCTCGTTGCCCAGAATCGTTTTTGCTATTCTGAGTCTCTTCTGGTTCCAAATGAATTTTAGGAATGTTTTAAGAGTGGTGAAATTTTAATGACTGTCTCCTACCTAATCTATCTCAGCTTCTACTTTAGTTTCTAGCAAGTCCTTCTCCTAACAGCTTACCATTATTTTTCCTTGCAAAACCACTGGAGGAAAAGCAGAACAAAGGAGGTGGTATGTGAGGACTGTCAGTATTATACTGATCACAAGGGATGAGGAAATCATCCAGGAGCCTGCAGGGTATCAAAAAAGGGAGGTGAGATGTTGGCAAAAGTCACCAAGCTCTGTGGAAGGTATGCAGGAGTCACTGCACTGAAAGTGACAAGGACACCCAAGAAATTGCATTGGACCTGAGCAGCATCCCCCAGCTGCCATTCTTCCACCCATGATCTCTGCTTGTTATGTGCTTCTTAGGAAGGTGGCACCAGGGCAGCAGGACTGACATCTTGTGGACCAGACCACCCTGAGCTCCTGCCACCCTGCTCCTGCCTTCCTGTAAGCAGGAGGGCTGATGAGAGCATCAAGAGGTTGCCTCAGTTGCTTCATAGGAGCCAGAGCAATGCTTCTGCTTATGCTAGTTAAATAAGCACTGCTTGCACTCTCTGGCGTGGTCGCTTAAACAAGTGCCAGAAGCACACTACTCTCCAAGAACCTGAGAGAAATTAGGAACAGAAAGGCCCGCTGCCAGCCATCCCCCTCCTGAAGGCCCCTGGCCACACAGGCTCACTCTCGGGTGAAGCCTCACTTGCCCCCGCAGCTGGCCTCACCATGGGATCCCACCAAGTCTCTCTGCCTTGTCCTCTCTGTCTGGGTGGCATTTGCTCATTGCTTCTCTCCAAGGTGACCTTGGCAGGAAGAAATAGGTATTTACAATTGAACTTCTTTATAAACAGCCTCCTTTCAGAAGAAGTTTGAGGCAATTTGTACCAAGTGGTAGAGTGATAAAATGAATAAAATGAGAATTAAACAGAGGATGCAAGTAGGTTAATTGTACAAGTTTAACCCATTTATTGTGGGTGACAGAAATTTAATAGAAAAGTAAAAGCCCACAGGTGTATTTTAAACAACTGTCAATTACAAAGTTCAGAGACAATGAACTCAGATGTGACTTCAAATTTAGTTGTAACATGCATAACTATTTAAACTTTGGGAAGTTATTTAACCACCTGAGCTTCATTTTCCATGCTGCAATAAGACATGCAGTGTGATTTCTGTGAAGGATTAATAAGTACATACGAACATTCCAGGCCAGTACCCAACACTCAGTGAGACATTCATCTCTCCCCTCTCTCCTTCATTCCCTCCCTCCCTTCTTCTACCTCCCATATTCCTCTTCTTTTCTTCCCCCTCTCTGTCCCTCCTTTCCCTTTTTCTCCACTCTGTTTCATGTGAAAATAGGGAATCTCCAGGAAACTCATTCATATGATTTGATTAGTGAGGTCAGGAAGAATTCTGAAGGGTAGGGACATGACTCAGTGGTGGACACAAAAAAGAAAAGGATCTCTGGAAATGACAAAGAGTTTAAAATTATGGAAAGGTCAAGAGCCTAGTACTGCAGGGAAGGCACACGTGTACAAATGACTCAGTTAATTTTGTAAAATCACTAGATAAGTCTCTTAAATTCTCTGAGTCTCATAGAATTGATAAGATTAGTTTTCTCATATATTGCCAGATATCCTAAATGCATCTACAAGTATTTTTTTTCCCATAGGAAACCAGAAAGATCAGGGGCAGGCACTTTCATGGTGGGCCAGGGGGACACAAGTCCAGACTGTTGCAAGGCTTCACACCTACAGCCCAGGCAACTTGGATCCTGCTGGACAGCAGATGTCTGCACATTCGCCCATGGACCAGTTGGAAAATAAAGATGTCATGTGCAATTCCCTTTAGTCTTTGAGATCACATGTGTATGTCCAGGCAGGTGAGATATGGTGCAAAGTGACCAGCAAGGGGGGACATCAGGAGAATCCGGCAGCAGGAAGCAGGCCTGTGGCCACAAAGTTAGCGAGTGACTGGACTTTTCAAGAGCCAGCCCTGCCTCCTCTTCCACAAATGTTTCCCAGACAGTGGTTCCAGGGAAGAACACAAAGCTCCCTCTGCCTCACAGGTGCCTGGATTGAAACTAAGCGCAAACACAGACTCTTTATTCGATCCATTTATTTGCATATCCATGTCCCTATCAGATAGTGAGTCCCCAAAAGGCCGTCTACCCCCAGATCTAGCATAAATGAATTGACCAGCATGAATAGGTGCTTAGTAAACATAGGTCTAATTCATAAATGAAAATCTGGGACTGCAAGAACAAGGAAAGAAGGCAGAGCAAGAGAAATTGCCAAGATGGAAGCTCAAAACCAGAAGTTTGTCTCTAACATGTGCTCTCACAGAGAGCTGAAGCATCAGCAAGGGCCGGAGGAGAACAGCATTACATTTCAGGCCTGGATCCCCGGGTTGAATGATGAAGAAAATACATAGTACATAATGCTAAGTGCTGGACTCTAGAGCCACACGGCCTGCGGTGAGCTGTGTGTTTTTGAATGTAAGAATCAGTCTTTTCGGCGCCTTGGTTCTTCCATCTGTAAAATGGGAAGAACAGCAGTTCCTGCCTCCTGGCATTGCTGTGAGGACTAAATGAGCTACTAGAATGAGCATGTGAAACAACGCCTGGTGCAGCGCACCTGCTGGGTGGGTGTTAGCTATTATTGTCGCTGCTGTTGTTATTATTATCCTTACCAAATGAAGAGGGCTCACTTGGTCCACAGGTTCTGATGGTGACAGAACAAAAGGAGGAGGAAGAACACGGTGGAGTCTGGCCCCAGATGCTGTCTTGTAACTGCTCTAACTGTCTGCCTAGGAGTTGATAATCTTCCAACTGATTCTCTGTCCACTGGTGAAGTGCTTTACATTCAGTTACTGGGCGCCTGGGGATGAGTCACAGTCAGGATGGTGCCGAAGGATGTTGGCAGGTACCTTCAGATAAGCCAGCGGGATCCAGGGCTTGGAGAACACTTGCTTTCTTCCTGCTGTTCTGTTCCCTTGTCTGGGCCCTCAGATCTAAGGGGGGAGAAAGGCCCTTTAACTGATCCAGGAAAGTTCCGGTTTACTTAATTTAAAACACACATTTATAAAGTAAGCTCACCATTCTGATTACACACATGGCCTCATTCAGTCTTGAGAACAGTCCCATGCAGTGGAGCTATTACTGCCCCCACTTCATAGGTGGGGAAGATGAGGCACAGGTGGGTGAGTAACGTGTCCAAGGCTGCACAGTAGTGAGTGATGGAAGAGGGATTATGAAGTGAGGAGTTTGGACCAGTGTGTCTCTGTGTCTCCTGTTCCTCCATCCTGCATATAGTCTGCACCTGGGTCAGTGCCAGGGAGATAAACAGGCCTCATCAGGCTCCTGGCGAATGAGCTGCTGGGTCCTCATGTGTCCCACCTGGCGCAGCACTGCCTCTGGCTGGGAGGGAGGCAGATCCCACTGACCAGTGGAGGCGAACCTGTGGCTCTTGTGTTGTTTTTCTTTTAAGACAGAAGTTGTTAATGTCCAAGTGTTTTTTTCCTAAACTAAAACCTTAGTATTCAGGTTTAATTGCGGTCTTGGCACTTTGTGATAAATGAGTGGGTTTTGAGTTGCAGTTTTGGCATTGGTCTCTAAAACGTTCGTCATTACTGCCACAGACTATCCTGGATTCCAGGGCTCATGCACGGTGGCTCAGCTTCGGACAGGAACGAGGATGAGGATGGGCCGAGCTCAGAGAAGTAGCCCTGCAACCCGGCACTCTCTAGGGCTAATTGCTATAGGTTTGGGGGCTGACTTGTGACTTTCAGTGGGATATGAGACTCAGGGAATTTTCTCCTCCTCCAAATGGTTTGTAGAGGCAGTGCTGGGAGCTGACAGATGTTGGAAAACAGGCCTACATGATTTCTGGGCCTCACAGTTGGACGGCTTTTTCTCTCCCCTGATAGAAATAAACATTGATAACTCAATGATGACTAAGACATTGCAAAATGTCAAAGCCTAGCATGTTTGGTTACAAAGGCTAGGCTTCTGTTTCAGCTCTGTTGCTAACAAAAGCAATTGTTGAGTCCAGGATAATTCTAGTAAGAAATTGGCATTTGGGGATTAATTGTTTAGAATGTCATGGCTGTTACAACCCAAACTAATGAGAACAGAAGGCTGTTTCCAATTTGAATTTCAAGAGTGAAACAGGCTTTGCCAGACTGACTGATATGAAAAAAAACACACATACACACACACACACACTCACACAGAGGGAGGGAGGGAGGGAGGGAGGGAGAGCATGTTTGTTGACTCGATAATGATGAGAGGGAGACAAAGAGCATGTTTGTGTATGTGTGGGTATTTGACCTCAACATCATTGGTTGAGCCAAAAAATAAAGTATTTTGCAAGAAGAGCTTCTGAGAAGACTAGCCAAAAGTCTGTGCAGACGCCCCAGGAAAACTCTTGATTGATTGTAAAAAGCCTGGCTGAGCTCTTCTGGGAGGCCCTGAACAGAATGGGGCCAACAAAGCCAAAGTGAGTCACCGCCTTGCGGGGAGAGGAGCCGGCGCTGAGCACTGCTCAGACCTGTTCCTGCTCTTACCAGGGTGACCTTCAGCAGGTCATCTCTCCTTCCCGACTCTGTCTCCTCCTGCAAATCTGGGATAGACAACAGCACTTACTCGCTCCACCTTAACGGCTTGACAGGGAGGATCAAATGAGAAAATAGCTGGCGAGGTGCTGAGTCTTCATACCATGGTGTGAGTGGAGAGGATTATTTGGATAAATTGCCCTCTTTCTGGTCCTCGTATTTGTTTGCTTAATACTGTCTTGTTCTGAAAGGCACTCCAAGCAACCTGCCAAGTTTTTAGTAACATCTTGCAAGTCGTGACCTTCACATGGAATCACTGTCATGGCAAGTGGTGGCTCAGTATAAAGAATACTCAGAGTGGTTTGCTAGGGCCAGATGGACAATTGCCTAAGGGCCTCAGGATGGATACAACCTGCTCTAAGGAGCTGGGAATTTGACCTTAAACTAGGTCTCTGAAGAGCTAAAAGTGTCATGGATCATTCTGTAATCTGCACTGTGGATGATGGAGGATGGGGTGGGGAAAAGACAATGAAGTAGCTCATTTATTCAAGGGTTTAGGTATTGAGCTCCTGCTATAGGGAAAGGTACTGTGATAGATTTAAAAGATGCCCACTGGACAGTCTTCTCACAGGCCAGACCTCAGCTTCTTTCCAAGTTTCCCAGTTCACTCTCTGCTTTCTAGCTGTCATTGGTACTAGGGATATAGAACAGGATTCTCCTGAATTCTTTCAACCAGCTGAAAGGAGTGTTCCTCCAAGTCCTGCCAAGAAATGAGGACTCCTCAGAGAGCCACACACCTGCATGACAGGAGGAGGTGCTGAAAGAAGGTCTAGAGTGGATACTTCTAGGATTTAGGTGAAATCCATGGAAAATAATAAGCATTGCCAAGGATGGAGAGATCATGGGGCCTTCATGCACTACTGAAAAGAGCATACACTAGCCCCACTGCTTTAAAAAATAGGAAGGAGTTTCCTTAAAAATAATTAACATAGAATCACCATATGACTCAGAACACCACTTCTGGATATGTATTTCAAAGAATTAAAAATGTAGACTCAAACAGGTATTTATGCATATGCGGTCACTGCAGCATTATTCACATAGCCAAAAAGGTGGAAGCAACAAATGAATTGTTATATAAAATGTGATGCACACACACAATGGAGTATTATTCAACCATAAAATGGAATGGAATTCTGACAACCCCAACAACATGAATGAAACTTGAAAATCTTATGCTAAGTGAAATAAGACAGATGCAAAAGACAAACAGTGCATGTTTCTGTTTGTGGGAAGTGGCTGGCAAGACCATAGAAATAGAAGATAGCTAAGAGGTTACCAGGGACAAGAGGAGGGGACATAAAAGTAGTAAGTTAATGGTAACAGTTTGGAGTGATGAAAATGTTCTAGAAATAGGTAGTTATGATGCTTACACAACACTGTGCATGTAATAAATAATACACCACTGAATAACGCACTTTAAAATCTTCACCTAAAGTGAAGCTAAAGCTAAAGACAAAGCTTCAGTTCCTGTTGCCCTGCCCCTCACTGTCCAGCCGCTTGGCCAGTAGCCCTCCTGTTCTTTCCTCTCCCATTACTGGCCTTGCAAGCTCTTCCACGCTGCAATGGTGAGCTTGGCTAAGACGCTGTCCAGCTCAGGATCCTTACATGCTTTCAAAGAACTGACCACATTTCCTTTGGAATATGCGTCTTAGTGGTGCTACACGGCCTTACATTACTCCCAGCCGGCTCACCTCATAGAGGACACCAGCAGGCAGCCTCATCACTGTGTAAATATCACTGCGCACTCACACAGACTTAGATGGTCCAGCCTATGACATACCTCAGCTGTGGGCACAGCCTGTTGCACCTGTGATACAAACCTCTACAGCGCGTCCCTGTGCTGAGCACTGTAGGAAACAGAAACTCATTCATACACAGACAAGGTACCATAGAAATGCTGAGTGATCGGAATGTTTCACTCCACTTAAACCTTATGGTACCATCATCCCATACACTTTCTCTCCTTGGAAATGTGTTGCTATGTAGTTCGCCACTGCATTTAAGTACCGTCTCATGCCTCTGTGAAATACAAATCCTCTGGGTTAGTGTCCATTTAACCTTCTCATGATAGAGCTACTGCCCATGGTAGGTCATCCACAAATAAATAGATATATGTCTGTAAATATAAACACACACATGAACAAGTAAACCGTTCTGTTCTCCCTTGATCATCTCCATCCTATTTCCATTATTCAGAGCCTTAGCTCTGTCAGACATAGCCTGATGTACTTCTCACTTTCTGTATCAATGGTGTCCTTGGCTTCTCATGAGAATGTAGAGCAGGGGCATTTGCCCATTCTGGTGTCCCCACAATGGCACAATGTCTAGCAAAAGACAAATACTGGAGCCACTCAACCTATATTTATTGACTCAGTGATAATGACAATGAGTTATTTTCTACCTTCATTGTTTCCATAGCAGTGCCAAGGTCATAGGGTTATAAATACTAATTTGCAAGTGTCTCACTTCCTGTGCCCCAGAAGTAAGATCCATGTTCTGCTACAACTCATGCTGGTGTCCCCTTGATGTCAACTTTCATAACTTCTCATTGCTGGAGCCCTCCAAATCCCCCACAAGCCTTCGTGCCTCATTCTGTTCTCTCTCCAAAATATCTTTCCCCACCTCTTTTTCTGAGCCCCCTAGATGTAAGATGTTATCTCTTGCCAGGAACCCTCCCTAGACATTCTAGGTGTATTCCTATCATAGTACAAAACTATTAGCCCAGCTCCTGCACTGAACTGAAGGCTCTGAAGAGCTAGACCATTCAGTTCTCCTCTGCACATAACCATCGCCTTGGTATAGGGTGAGCTCTCAGTGAGAAGGGCTTTAATCAAGCATAACTCATTAGAGTGAACTTGGGAATAAAGAGAATTATGACTTTATTGATAAGAATGGCCTCACATCTATGGAATTGCCCTTGGATGAGACAGGAGGGTACTCCAAGCCGTGAGATCTATAGACCCCATTTAGCCCAACTTGAGCTGCTCCCTACCTATGGGATGAAGAATCTGTTGCTCTAAGTGACTACTCCTCGAGCAAAACTCCTTTCCAGACCCCTGCAGGGGTGCCCAGTACTCATCTGCAGGTCTGCTTCCCAGGTCCAGTGGGTCTCAAGGATCCCTGTGGACAGAAAGATGTACAGGCTTGGAGGCCATGTACACTGGGTGCCAGGGATAGCAGAGAAAGCAGCAGCTGTGGAGCCATGACAAATCTGCATTATCATGTTCCAGAACTTCAGCATCTCTGAGCAACCTCAGTTCAAAAGTGGACTCTTTGATATTGCATTCCTCCAGCAAAATAGAAAAGACAGCATATTGAATTCAGTAGTCCACGAGGCTGATTGGTAACTCCAAAGCATTTGAGCAAACAGTATGTGGGTCTCCATGTGACCCTTCATGTACGTGCTGTAAATACTGGGAGCAGACTGGCCCCAGCCAAAGAGAGGGGTCGAGTCACACCTTGGATCAGATAGCTTGGGGGGCATTGTTCTCTCTCTCTCTCTCTCTCTCACACACACACACACACACAGACACACACACACACATATGCACACACACACACCTCAGTTTGTGAGCATAATTCATTCCAGAAACATACTTGTAACCCAAAGTATTTGCATATCAAAACAAAGCTCCCAGAGCTGGGGATTTGGCTCAGTGGTGCCACTCCCTGCCTTGCAAGCACAAGATCGTGAGTTCAAATACTGATAATAAAAAAAAAAAATCCCCATGAGAAATAATGGAAATTCAGATGATTTGTTCCACAACCCAAAAATATTCATACAAAAATGATTAGAATACTGTGATATAATGCAAAGTAATAAAGAAAATACAAATATACCAAAAATCAAATTAACCTCTCTTTACCTTTGTAAACCTTTGTGGCTGGTGTGAAGGAGAAGAGAGAGCAGGGTTACTGTGCCTGCAGGGCAACTTTCACCATCAGTAAGGGAATCACTGCTGTCCATTGGCTCAACGGAATCTTTTTCTTTTTATGCAACTTTGACAAGGAACTAATGACATGTGCTTTCCCTCCTCTTGAGGATTCCACATAAATGTGACATCGCATTGTCACTAAATAGATCCATCAGTCCCACTGTTACAGCCTTGTTTGGATGATGCTTTTCTAAGAAATTTTTCAGTTTCCCACATTTTACACACCTCCCTAATCTCATCTGAAGCCTTTGCCTTCTCCTCCTCCTCTGTAAATGAGGTGTCTTTTTACTACTCATGGGAGATGACCACCCAAAATCCCGCAGAGTGAGAGGAAGGGGAAAACATTGGTTTAGTTGTGGTCATGTGATGTTCAGTGTTACATGCTACTCATATTGCAAAACATTGCTTGAGTATTAAGTTAAAATTTATTTAAAACATTTGCTAGTCTTGTGGGACATTTTCAGAACAAGTTATTCCCTTGCATTCATTAGCTGCGTTTCATTAGCAAGTGTAACAATAGAAACTACTTGTTCTTTGAGGGAAAAAGAAGCAGAAAGGGAAATAAGTGAGACAATTGCACCTACAGGAACTGCTGAGGGTCCACAGGAGAAGAGCGGACCTCTGGTCTGAGCAGCATGAGTGATCCTTCCAGAATCAGTGCATGTGCAGTGACCCAAGCGGCAGTGACTGGGGCAGCGTATATTACAGCTCTGCCAGTGCAGTCCAGGGATTCACACACTTCATGCACAAGCAGCTCTGGACTCGCTCTGCGTGGGCTCCCCACCACTGGCCCTAGTGGAGTTGCTGATCCTTGGAAACGTCATTCGAGAGTGCTGCCAAGTGGGAAAGACCGATGTAGCTCCCTCAGTGCCAGGGAGACACCAGGAGGAGTCAGTGCTACATCAGAGCCAGTTTTATGTTAACTGCTATTAAATTTTCTATGTACACTATTGTTTATTAAAAAGCTTTGAAAGGGTAGTAGGAGGATTTTTCTTAGGATGCAGTTTTTCCAAATACCAAAAGAAAAGAAAAAGTCCTAAACTCTCCTTCCTTCCAACTACTCTGGGAGCATCACTCACTCACAGACAGTTCCTTTTAACTGACACTTGGGCCTAGATGTTGACCTTCCTGGCGGGTGAGCGGATCTCCCCATGACCACCAGGCATTACATGCAAGCAGAAGTCTGTCCTGAGGAAAGCTGGTGTGTGACCCTGCAGAGGACTCAGGGAAAGACTGTCACTGCTCTGGTGAAAGGCTTCACTGCGAGCCCTGATTGAGGCTTGGTCCTGCCTGAGGCAATGTCTCCATTCTGATCTAATCCCATACAGAAGCTCAGGCTCAGATGGAGAAAATTTTCACTGTCCTACTCTTAAGGATGCTAGGATAGCAATTTTCAAGCCTGCCGAAAGCCTGAATGTGCCTTCCTCATTACATTTCTATTAAATTAGTTGCTATTAAATGCAATTCAAAAGAGGTGAGCTTTGAAAGTGACTCCTAGAAGCTCCCACAATAGCCTTCCCATACCTATCAAACCTTTCTCTTATGCCTCTGAGGACTCAGGACCATCTCAAGCACCTCCGGGCCAGGGCGAGGCCTGGATTAGACATATCTGCATAATTACATGTTAGGAATAAGATCAGTTCTTCATGATGACAGTGGACAACAGTGGCTTGAACTAATAGAGGATTGGAGTAAATGGTTTCTAGCATTCGCTCTGATGCTCAAACTGTCAGTAACAGCCTCTCTGTGCTTCTTTTGCCCTTTCCCTTGGATCATAGCCTCATGGTGGCACAAGTCACTGCAGTTCCAGTCATCTTATCTGTATTTAAGACCAACAGATAGGGAAAGAATGACATTGTTCATTTCTATAAGAAAGCAGAAGTTAATGCCGGACGTGGTGGCTCACGCCTGTCATCCCAGGACTCGGGAGGCAGAGACAGGAGGATTGCTGAGTTCGCAGTGGCTTGCCTGGGCACCATAGTGAGCTCAGGGCCAGCCTGAACTACAACGTGAGACCCTGTCTCAAAAAGCAAAAAAAAGAAAGCAGTTCTCTCAGAATTCTCTCCCCAAAAAGATAGCGTTTAAGTTTCACAGATTTTAGTTCCTTCACATAGCCACCAGACTGTAAAAAGAGGCTGGAAAGGCAGAGCAGTGACAGCTCAGACCTGGGAGTGGCCGCTAAGCAGCTCTGAACAAAACTGAAACACTGCTAGCCATGAAGGAAGGAGGAACCAGTAGTGGGCAGGCAGTTCAGGCTGTTGGTTATGCAGTAGTCCATCTAATTTGTCCCCAGACCCATCCCAGTCCACATGCACTGAGATTCTTCTGGGACTCCCCGAGTCACGACTGACCTGCGTTTCAGTGGACAGGTACCTGTGTCTCCGGGACTGTACAGAGCTGGCATCTTCTGCAGCCCACGACCTGCTGGGCTCCTGCTACTCTGTCTTTTCCCTTCAGGGTTTTTGACTCATCTAAAGGGCTCAGGTCTTCCTGAAATGCCTGATCTTTCCTTCAAGACCATACTTTCCTGGGGCTCAGGTCCATGATCCCTTTGAGGAAACATGCTTTGCAATACCCACCATGTAAGAGCTGTGACCATGGGGGTAATCCTCTAATGTAGGTACAGGCTGCAATACAGACACAACGCAAATGATCAGAGGGAGTGGAGTGTCTATGATAACGTAGCCAGGAGTGTAGAGAAGGGCTTACCAGGAAGGCTGCCGAGCTGCTGACTCACGCGTCTGTCAGTCCAGCCACCCACTGAAACGCTAAACACCTACTTCGTCTTCGGCTGTGTCTTGGGCTTTGGGGATGTATTAAGGTTTCCAATTGAGTCCAGAGAGAAGTGAAAATAAATAAATAAATATTCTAGCAATGGAGTGGATGTTT
Source organism: Thryonomys swinderianus (assembly GCA_004025085.1). Taxonomy (NCBI): domain Eukaryota; kingdom Metazoa; phylum Chordata; class Mammalia; order Rodentia; family Thryonomyidae; genus Thryonomys; species Thryonomys swinderianus. The sequence goes on from PVIC010011079.1 coordinate 31,131, forward strand.
CACCAAAAAAAAAAAAAAAAAAAAAACAACTGAAACAGCTTCCTATAAACTGGGTCACCTAGAAGGGCTTTTCCAGAGAAATAGTGGGTGAACTAAGAGTATTCCTAGTCCTGTTAGGTTCAGCCAGAGGCCAGAGGACAAAGACACTGGGCTGGGTGCTGTGGGCCACAGGAAGACAGAGGTTCTGAGCGTTGTGGGAACCAGATTGGAGGACAGCTGGATCTTAAAGGAGAGGCCCAGAGAGAATGGGGTAGGCACCCTGCAGAGAAAGCAGAGCCAACCACACACGTCTTTGAGAAGGAACCTCCCCCTCCATCCTTGGGAGCTCTGTAGCAGAAGAGCAGACAGGGAAATGGACAGGAGTGGTCGGAGTCAGGACGGCGTGGAGGGGAGGTGGCCTGAGATCTGCTGGAGACTGCTGCCCTATGCGGACAAGGACCCACACCGTGGAGAGGTGGGAAACACAGCAGACCTTGGGGACAAGCGGGAAGCCACAGCCGAGTGCTGGCATCTTCCGGGCACCTCGCCGGCTGCAGTGTGCGCCGGTGCTGGGGAGCGAGTGAGCAGATGCAGCAGGAGCGGACAACGTCACGGCCACGGGCTCACATCTCCCGAAGACACCGACTCGTTTATTTTCCCTACTGTGACCTTTAGCAGGAGAGGGAGCGAGGAGAAGCGGGTCGAGTGGGTGCGCCGGAGGACTGCCGGGCGGGCGACCTGGAGCCCACGCCGGGGTGCCTCTGGTCCTGTGGATTTCCCTCCCGGAGGGGAGGAGCGCGGGCCCGGGCTCTGGTGCGCCCTCCACCCCACCTCTTCACTATCCTCTGCCTTCCCTAGAGTAACATGGTGCTCCCAGATAATGATTTAAAAGCTCTAATTTTGTTACATTCTGAAACCTGGCTCCCATCAAGGCTGATTGTAATGAGATTTGAGAAGGAGCCTGGCTCTTAGCTGGGGTCAATTCATCTTGGGGAGAAAGTGCTACTATCAAAATGCCCAGGAATTATTAGCACTTAGAGGAAGGCTGAAGCGACCTATTAATGCAAGATGCCCGGGGGGTCCTGAAGTGTGAGGTGCAATGATGTTTCTTATTTATTTCCCCCAGCTTCATATTTAAGGATGAAGAAAAGATGGGTAGGTAAGGCCTTGTGAAGATCAATAAATATTTATTAAGCACCTATAACACTGTCACACAGCCTCCCCCTGCACAGTGTGTTGGTGCTCACAAGTGCAATCCCATGAGCGCCCCATGCTAGACCAGTCACCCCGCAGTCCAGCCCTGGAAGCAGGACAGGGTGAGTTGGGTTTTGTTGTTGTTGGGCTTTTCTTTTCTTTTCATCAATGAGGAATGTAAAGCACAGAGAGAATAATTCCCTTTCTCTCATGTGTGGTAGAGCTAGATTTTAACCTAGGTTTCCATTTTTTTTTTTTTTTTTTTTTGAGACAGGGTCTCACTCTAGTTCAGGCTGGCCCTGAGCTTACTATGTAGTTCAGGCAAGCCTTGAACTCAGCAATCCTCCTGTCTCTGCCTCCGGAGTGCTGGGATGACAGGCGTGAGCCACCACGCCCAGCACTGTGGTATGTGGTATTGATGGCTGGTGGGCGTGAGTCACCATACCCAGCATTGTATGTGATTACTGGGATCGAAGACAAGACCTTGCGCTTGCAAGGCAGGCAGCAGAACCACTGAGCTAAATCTCCGGCCCTAGGTTTCCAATTCGGAAGAATATTACACTGCCTTCTTTCTGCACCAGGCTGTATGGGTCTGGGGGATGAAAGACACATGGTCTCTTTTCAAGCAGTGATTTTTCTAACTACCTGAGTATTAGACTCATCTAGTAAGATTCAAATAAGGACCAAATGCTGAAACCCAGGCCCCAGCCTCCGGAGATTTTGCTTTGTCACGTGAAGCTTGGGCCCTGAGCCCTGGAGCTTTCAGAGCAGGAAGAGGGGGAGAAACGGTGACAGGGAGGGGAACAGAGCTTGTCTCACAGCACTTTGGTCATTTCTGGCTCTTATTTTTATCAACCACAGTGCTCTGGTGACAGCTGCAGGGGCAGGCCCTGCCTTCTGTCTAACCCTCAGACCCCCCAGCAGTCCTTTGAGACAAGGAGCATGATTGACACTTAGAGAACTTGGGATGGCACAGTGGGACAAACAAAGGGACTGAAGCTAAAAAGCCTGACTTCAAAACCAAGTTCAGCCTGTTTCTACACATATGAGTTTTTAAAAACTAAAACTTAAGGTCAGTTAAGTTTAAATTACCCAGTACGCAAAATGGAAGGTAAAAAGTGCCCCTAAATTACCACATGAAGATCAAACAGATGAAAACATATATTTAAGCTTTGTAAGCCCTGCTGTGGAGACTCCTACAACCACAGTCCTGATGACACTGCAGGAGAGAGCTGGCAAGTAATCTGCCCAAGATCACAGCTTATAGCCTAGGCCTTCATTGCCCCAACATCACCCCTCACCAGACTGCAAGGCCCACCTGGACTCAGCCACCGGATCAGCACTGGCACAGCGCAGAAATCATTCATATTTTCTGAGCTTGCTTTAGAGAGAAAACAACAATGCCAGCTCCTGGGGCACAGCAAGGCTTCCTGGGGATCTACAGAGAGCAAAAAGGTTGGAACCAAAATGCTTCCAGGGCCTGGGGTGTCACAGAAGAGACTAAGCTCTCAAGGGCTGAGAGTTTACATTCAGATACCTGGAGAATTTTCAAGCTGCAAGACACATCCATTGTAGATCTCATGAAAGAGAAAGAAAATTGGAAAACCTCCAGAAGTAGAATGAGACTTAAGGTTTTAAAGTAGTAGCTATAAAAAGACTTGCCTGGGAAAACAGGGCAGACTTGCCTTGCCTATGGCAGTTCCGAGGATTAGCTGAAATAGTGGACAAGTACTCTGAAAGCTTACAGGCTGCGAAACATACAGTGAAATATACATGTTTCACTCAGCACTGGCGGCACATGGGAGTCACCCGGGGAGCTTTCACCCAACTCCAGGGATGGGGACTCTGGTCCAGACTGATTAGGTCAGCACTCGAGCAGGAGCTTTGGTAAAGCTCCCCAGGCAGCTGGACTAGGCAACTAGAATTCAGAAATCAGCACTGTCAAGCGCCATGCAAGTCTGAGTTACAATTATCTGCTGCTCAGGTTGACTCAGGGCTGGTGTAGAATGTGCCTCCTGCTACTGTGGTTCAAATAAGAGCTAACAGCTCTCACCTCTAGCAGAAGGAGTGGCTTCCCCAGAAGGGCTCTCTGGGAGGGGGGTTAAGAGTCCCAAAGTGTTTATCTCTCTGTAGGAGATCCAAGGAGACCCCTGTAGAAAACTTCAGGTCCCCTAGATTCCATTTGCTCCTTAATTAAGGAAATAAAGAGAACCTCATGGAGGTGACATTTCAGGGTAAGGAAGGCTTCGGGTCCTGGGGACGGAAGCAGGGCACAAGAAAGACGGCTTTAGTGCTTGTTTCCGAATGAACACGGGCTCTCCTCCCAACCCTGCAGCAGACAGGACCACGGTCCTGGGCATGGAACATGGGGTCGTTGACGGAACTGTCAAGCGCAGCATGTGCTGGGTCTGCACTAGCGGTCCCAGGGCGAACATGTCAAAGTACACGTAGTAGACCCCTTGAGCAACACAGAGTTATTGTCTGACAGTCTGGACACAGAAAGTCTGAAAATAAGGCATCAGCCGGATGGCTTCTCTAAAGGCGCTGAAGGAAAATCTGTCCCGTTTTTCTTTTTTAGCTTCTGTTGGCCTCAGGAATTTTTGCATTGAGGTTGATTTGCAGATAAAACCTGTTATCTGATTGTGGGAAAAAGTTCATTTTTAAAATTAGGAAATTAAAATAGAAAAAATTAAAATCACTCATTGTCCTATGTCCCAAAGAGAATCATCATTAATATAATTTTTTGTTGTTTCTCAGTCTATCTACATATTTGCGAGTGAAAACTTCAGCTCACTCTTTGACCACATTGTCCACTCTTGAGTAATAATTTGGAGCACAGAGAACAGAAAGCTCATGTTTAAATGCAATTTATTCAAGTATAAAGTAAATCCTCTTGGCTCAAGTCTATTTTCAAATGGTCATGTGCTGCCTTCTATACTTGGAAAAAATAATGAATGATTACTGAGGAGATATGTTCACGTCTAAGAAAATTATATCAGGGTAAGTCTTCGAGTCACACTCCAGAGAAACTGCAGTTTCTTTGCTCATTGTCGCCCATCTGTGGCAGTGAGATACCCTAGTGTCTCCAGAAGAATTTCATGTCTCAGCCGGTGAGCAGGCTCCGGACTAGTGCTGGGAGCTTCCCTGCTAACTCCAGGAGCCGGACTTCTCTAAGACGTAGCGAGGGACACACACACACGCACAGAGCAAAGCTGCGTGGTCCCAGGTAGGACACGCAGGTGTGAGTGGCTGCTGGGCCAGTGCTGACGGTCCTCACAATCGCTGCTGGCTGGTACCCAGGCTCTCTTGCTGCTCTGTGGAGGCTGGTGCTGAAAGGTAAGAACCAGAGATCAATGTGGCATGTGACGAAGATCCTCAGCTATTTCACTGGGAGCACGTGCTCTCCCTCTCTCTCTAGCTCACGGCTGAGCAGCAGACAGGCTCCTGACCCCCTTTCCACCCCACACTCATTGATCATCAGCCCAATAATTGAGAAGCCATTTCCCAGAGGGCTTATCCGGGTGGTGATACCATCAAGAAGGCCAGAGTCATTTCCAGAATCTTGCTCATAATGAGCATCTAATTAGCACAATAGTTTAAATTCCCTACACTGGTTTTCTCTTTTGAAGTCTGATTATTCCATGGCGCAACATCCTTTGACTGCCTACTATATGACAGGTGCTATCCTTAGTCCTAGGGCAGTGTGGTCCAGGCCCTTAAGAAGCTGATGGTTTGGCTGTAGAAAAGAGGTATCACATAAGAATAAAACATTTCATGGGTGGTTAGAACACCTATGTGTTGATAGGGTAGTACATTATGAGAGATGTTTCCTTTGGTTATTTCATCTTGCAAACATCATAGTGTGAACTTACACAGACCTCACAGAAGAGACCATTCACTTGCTTTGACCATTGACTACAATTTTAAAAACTCAGCAAATGCTTGGGTTGGGATACTTACCTATCACACATGGGACTCTGGCTTCAATCCTTAACAATGGAAAAAAACAAACCTCAGTAAATGGAGACCGTGGCTAGCTCCTAGTGTGGCATACTACTTTTGGTACTTTTTTTTTTTTTTCTTTGTACTGAGGATCGAACTTGGAACATTGTGCTTACAAGGCAGGCACTGGAACCACTAAGCTAAATCCACAGCCCCCACATTTTTTACGGTAGAAGGATTATACTCTAAAATGGTAGTAAAAAGTATATACAGCAAATACCTAAAGCAGTAACAAATCCTTTATTAGCACTGACAAGTAGCATGTAACACATACACTCGTGTGTGCTATACTTACAATGACTGGCGACACAGTAGGTTTGTTTAAACCAACAGTACCTCTGCCACAAATCATGTGTTGCACTAGGGTATTGCCAGAGCTGCTTCATCGCTAGGTGACGAGAAGTTCACAGCTCTGTAATACTCTTCCGGGGTCACTGTCCCGTGTATACACATGTGTTATGTCACTGCCTGGAATTTTTCGTGGCTTGAAACTGTATCTGTGCTAATAGTCCTAGGGCTGAGTTTTCAAGTGCCATAATTAAAAGAAGTTTGTCATCTTATAGCTTTGGAGGCTGTCAGCCCACAGCAGGATGTCAGCCAGGTTAGTCCTCTTACTGAAGTGCTGTGAGGGAGGATTTCCCTCCTGCCTCTCTCCCCGCTTCTGGGGCTTCTGGAATTCTCAGCTGGTAGATGGTCTTTTTTCTAGGTTTTCACATCTCTGCTATTTGTATGTATTGCCTCTGAGTTCATATTTCCTCTTTTCATAAAGACACTAGCTGTATTGGATTAGGGCCCAGCTGATTCCCCTCATTTTACCTTCTGCAAGGATCTTGTCTCCCAGTAAGATCACAAGCACAAGAACTAGGGCTTAAATATCTTTTCTGGAAATACAATTCGTCCCATCACAGCATGAAACTCAGAGAAGAGCACAGGAGAGGGAATGGTAGACCTTAAAATGAGGGTGTGGAGAGAAGGAGAGGTCAGGACACTCTAGGAAGAGGAAATGCTACGTGCAAAGGGCCAGAGGGAGAACACACCAAGGAACAAGCCGAGCAGAGCTGGGCTCCTTGGTTTCCTAGTCAGTAGCAGAGGGCCACAGAATGAGTTAAGTTATAAAGGGAGAGGTTCATCCAAGGCCACCTAATCGTGGCTTCTGTCTAGCAAAGTCCTATAGTGGCATCACATGGCAGAGTGAGACTTAGCCAAACTGGCTTTTAGAGACCTTTCCTCAAGATACCACATCAACACATTAATCCATTTAGCCCACAAATTTATTAATCCATTCAGGAGGACAGACCCTCCCCCCAATCGTCTCATAATCTCTCATAAGGTAGATTAAATTTCAAAATGAGCTTTGAAGGGGACAAACTGCATTCAAACCATAGCACCTGATAAGACTGGTAAGTTCACAGCCCTAGAGTCAGAGGAGGAGAGGATGACAGGCTCCTAGGAAGCAGCCCAGGCAAGGTCTGCCCCTGGAGGGGATGGAGGATGATGGTGGAGGAAGGAGGGGGGAGGGGAAAAGGGGTGTGCTCTGGAGTTGCTGCCAACACCTGCCACCCCACAGCAGATGTCGCCACACTTTAAAGCTGTAGATCAAGCTAACAAACTCTTGAACAAATCTGTCCTTTTCTTCTACCTTTACAAACACAGCCTTAGAAGAACCTGGGAGACCATGTTTGAATCACAGTGTCTGGATTCTGAGTCTCTCCTCACCAGACGCAGTGGTGTGAGGGAAGGCGGCCCTCAGCACCCCCTTCTCACCTACCTCTGGCTCCATTCCCCACTGTGGAAGACTCATGTCTGTGGGGTGAATGCCCCAGCCCACATGTCACAGCACCCTGTATCCTCCCCACCAAGAGAGCCTCTTAGCCACCTCTGGCTCAGGGGAACGTAGTGGTTCTTGTGCCCTCTGCCAGGTAGACCTGTGGTTCAAATGTGACCCCTCCAAAATCCAGACGCAGCTATAATGGAAAGGAGGGGCAAGCTCGAGAAGGTCAGAGGTTCTGTGGACTCGGCCCTTGAGATGAGCAGGGCCAAGGCGGCCAGGGAGAATCCTGTGACATGCAGGTCCTATGAGCTGCTACCAAAGCTACCTTCTGTGACCATCCAATAAGTGTGTTTCTACTACATTCACCTTCTAATTTTCTTGTCTCCTCTTTCAAATTCTAGTTTCCTTTTGCTCATTTCTTTAAAATTTGGAGCTGCTGGTTTATTTTTCATACTCTGGTACTCAAGATTGAACCAAGGGCCTTCACACTACACTACAGCCCCAGTCCTTGTGCTTTTAAGACAAGGACTCTTACTAAACTGTCCAGGTTGGGCTCAGATTTGTGATCTTGCCCCTGGGCACAGTGCCACCTCCTGCATCTGTGACTTCCATGTGCACCCTTCTTGCTTTTTTCCTAAAATGCTCCTGCCCAACTGCAAATCATAATCCAACACAACAATCCAAAGCAGGGGCTTGTGTAAGGTTTACTGGTTACTCTTGAGATAGTCTGGGGACAACAGTTCATAATAGTGTGATAACTACATAGGGCTATCAAGAACATGCACCTTCGACATTCCATGCAGGTCTTTCTAGCCAAGATCTTCCCTTCTAAATGTCACAGAAGGTCAGTGGCTGCTCTGGCCACCTGTTCTACAGCAGCTGGAGGAGGAAGGACAAGGGCCATGTGGACCGAGGCTACTTCCTGTTGAGCACCCTCCAGAAGCCCTAACTATTGGTCTCCATCACATCTCCACATCCACCCCCTCTGGATGGGAGGCAGGAAAATGTAGATTAAAACTTGGCTCAAATCACCCAGAAAACTCAGGCAGTCTCCTGGAGGAAGTCAGGGAGATTGGATTCTGAGTAATACTATTACAGTGAGTCCCCAACTTACAAACGAATTGCATTCTGGGGGAATAATTTGTAAGTCAGTTTGTTCATAAGTCAACAAAATGGATCGTATATGGTACATCTGTGAAAGTTTGCAACTCATATGTTCATAAGTCGGGGACTTCCTGGAGTGTCTGTTATGATATATAACAACTTCTGCCACGTTCTCCATCAGATTTTGGCTTACGGGGCACCTCCTCCAGGACACACAAAAGGGAAGGCGATGGAAAGACATAGCAGTGAGAGATCTGAAGATGCTGGTGTTGAAATTGGAGTGATGAGGCCACAAGCCAAGGAATACTGTTCTAGCAGCAGCGAAAGCTGCAGAGCCAGGGAATGAACTCCCCTCTGCTGCCTGTAGAGGGAGCACAGCCAGCCAGTGCCTGATACTGAAGTCCAAATTCAGTCCTTCTGAACTTGAGGGTGTGCATTTCTATTACAGAAGCTACCAATTCATGATAATTTGTTGCAGCACCTAAGGAAACAAAAAGTCTTATCACCTCTTTAAAATCATTATTTAAGCTAGTTACATGCATAAGCATAGCAAATGCATGCACATGTTTTGTGGGTCTTAAAGTTGTTTTTTTTTTTTTTTTTTTTGAGACAGGGTCTCGCTTTGTAGTTCAGGCTGGCTCTGAGCTCACTATGCAGCCCAGGCAAGCCTCGAACTCAGCAATCCGCCTATCTCTGCCTCCCAAGTGCTGGGATTACAGGCGTGAGCCACCATGCCCGGCCTTAGTTTAAGTTTTAACAGAAGCAAACTCTGAGACCAGGTCGTGAAGTCAAGCAGTTTATTTAGGGAGGTAAACTGAGGAAATAGCAATAGGGAGCTGAGAACAGGAGAGAGAGAGAGAGACATAAAGGAAGTCACACGAGGTGTGTGCACACCCAGATGTTGCCATGGGCATTGGGGGGTCTGTCCCCCATACAAGGAGCTCCTTTCTGCTCACCATTTGTGGGTAGCTGTTTGTGGTAGACTGGCAGAACTTGCTTTAGGAAGGTGCCTGTGTGCCAGAGAGTGCCAGTGCCTGGGGGATCCAGGCTGGGCCCCTGCAGGGCCTGCTGCACTGTGAATAACGTGTGGACTGTCTCTGCGTGCACAGCAGTGATGGCACAGTGGGAAAGGGAATGTCTTGCAGGGCCCTACAGACCACGTGCCCTATTCTCATTTTTAAAATGGTGATAATAATGTTGCTGCCCCATGGGACCATGGGGGATAAATCTATGCATGAATATGAAAGTGTGTGTGTTGTCTGTCAGGGTCCTGGTCTCCAAATCCCCCCAAAATACCAACTCCATAGATGCTCAAATCGCTTTTGTAAAATGATATAGTATTTACATATAAACTGTAGAATTCCTCAGGTATGCCCTAAATCATCTGTAGATTACTTATAATGCCTAATTCAATGTAAGCGCTATGTAAATTGCTGCGATATTGCATTGCTAGAGAATAAAGACAAGAAAAATGTTTGCAGATGTTTAGTAGAACGATTTTGTTGTTGTTGTTATTTACCTCCCCGGTGGTTATGGAACCTGTAGCTACGGAGGCCAAGTAGACATGCTCACGTGTGCAGGACTGTGCGCGCTGAGAGTGATCAGACATTATCATAGGCCCTTCAGTAAATTAGCTTATTTAAGCTTTACAGTAATTCCAAAAGACTAGTGGTATTATTATGTCTTTATTACCCATGGGAAAACTAAGTCTGTAGATAGCAGAAATGTGACTTGGTTACCTATTGCAAATTCCTAATCATTATACAGTAGTGTCTGTTTTCAATGAAGTAACGTTACCTGGTTTAATGAATTAATGACCTGGCTGGTCATAAGCACTCAGCACGTTGCTGCTCTTGCTATTGGCCTCTCTGTTAATTACCGCCATGTGTGGGCATGCGACGTTCCTCCCCCAGCATTGCACAGAGCAGATGACTAGTGATAAATGCTGTGGAGGGAAGAGAAGTCCTGGACACACGGCATGATGTCAGTGAACCGGCTGAGGCGAAGCAGTGCAAGTGAGCACGGGCTGCGACCTCTGCCCAGAGGAGGCGAGATTACAGGTGTGTTCTGGAGGCTGCTGTGCAGAGGGCGACGTTGACGTTTGCATTCAGAATGAATGCCCATCTGCAAGGTTTTATAACTCAGCTCTTCTAGTTTACAACGGGACTCTTATAATAGATGCACATTAGTTTCCACTCCACCTGTGAGTGGAAATAAGTGGTTATATATGCCTTTTGTTCTTTGCCTGGACTATTACCATATATCACTGAGCAAATCTCTTGTCACTGTGTTTATTTCAGTCCAGCGCGCAGGCTCTAAGGGGAGAGAGAGCCAGCAGAAGCAGGGTCTGTGGCTGCGTGGCTGGCTCAGGGCACTGGTCTCTGTAGTTGCTGTGGACAGAAGACAGGGTCCCTGGAGCAGGGCGCCATGGTGACATGGAGCAGAAATACGAGTTACTGTCACTGTGATCTGAGTTTCTGCTGTCTCCACCACGGCCCTGCAGAGTCATGAAGCAGAAGGGTCTAACTAGCTGCTGGACTTCAGTCCTGCCTCCAACTGCCTCTGTGAAGCTGGATTAAGTAACTAAGTTTCTCTGTGCCTCAGTTTCCTTCTTTCTTGAATAGGTTTGGCAATGATACCTGACTCATTGCTGTGAGAATAAAAAGAGTGATATAAGGAAGCACCTCAGGGTTTAGAGTGGGGTTTGGTTCCTGGAAAATGCTGCATGCTAGTTCCTGCTGTCATTTTTATTAAATATGGTCCTTCCACTGAGCCAGGTCACCTGAACCACTGTCAGGTGTATGACAGGTGTGGAAATCAGTCCTAGGAAGTTAATTGATTATCTAGACTCTGGAGCCTCATTACAGGTTTTCTCCTACCACACCCTTCTGATCATAGTGCAAACAACTAACATCATCAAAAAAGCCAGGTCTTTCCTGGTGGGTCAGAGGTAACAGGGACA
>PVIC010011080.1:0-42040 GCA_004025085.1 Thryonomys swinderianus
TATATATATATATATATATATATATATATATATATATATATATATATAATCACACTGTATATCCATGTGTTTTTATTTCCTACTACTGCTTTAACAACACAAGCTCTGGCTTTTTAAAAATTTTTTTGATAATGTAAAACACTTTGAAAAGCATATAAACATTAACTTATAGTCTTGAAAATAAAAAAATCTGAAGTCAATTTCACTAAGAAAAATGTAATATATTTCCAGGCCTGAACTTTCTGGAAGCACTTTGTCCTTATTTTTCCTAAGTTTTAGATACTGTCACCATTTCTTGGCAAATACCCTCAGTACATAGCCCTTTTCTTCCACCTCCATTTCCACATTGCCTCTTTCTTACTCTCATACTACTGGTAAGGACTTTTGTGATTACACTTAGTCCACTAGGATAGTTCAGAAAAGCCTCCCAATATCAATCCCTAAATTCATCACAACTCAAAAGTTTTTCTTGCCATCTGCAGTAACATAGTCACAACTTCCAGGGACTAAGGCATGGCATCTCTAGAAGCCATTGTTCACCCCAAGACACTCAATTAAACAGAATATTTTAAAAACACTTTAATGCCTGATCTTAACCAGATAATGTCAAAGTAAATTACTGCTGTTTTCTTATCCACCTGGTCTAATTTAGAGTCAAAATAATGAAACTTGGTACTAACTAGGTAGAGAACATATTTTCTCAACTGTTGATTAGTATTTTTCATTGCTAAGTCTTGGCTTTAAATTTTTTCAGAAAATTTTCTTATACAGCTATGAAATCTTATTATTTTCTAATCTTTTGTTTTTCATTTATTTTTCAGAAAAACCAGACAACAATGCAAGGATTGAAACTATAAAGTGTCTCATACAAAAACTCCCTCCACCAAATCATGACACCATGAAAATTCTCTTTGGACATCTCACTAAGTAAGTTGTAAGGCTTTCTGGGCCTGTCATGTTACAGTCATTTCCAAATGAGCAACCTTTCATTTTAAATTTCCTAGACAAGTGTTTCCAAATATAGTTTTGTCATAATTTTCCCTATAGCTGTAAGCCTTCTTCCAGCAGAAATGAGAAAATTTAGTAGCCTACACTATGATAATCTATAGTAGGAGCTTCTGAAAGACTATTTTACCAGGCTATTCAATAAGCAGAGTTTTACTGATTGCCAAAACCATCACCTGAGATGGTTCATTTTGAATTTTTTGTCCAATATCATGGAAAGAGTATGAAATATACTTGACATGAGTTCAAAATCCACCCCCTCCAAGTACCAAGGTTCCTTAAACTTTCAATAATACTTTCTTCATGTCTATACAATGTTGTTTCAGACAGACAATAGCATAGCCAGGTAACCAACTAAGTGGTGAATATTCTGGTGGAGAGTATTCAAGGAGGCATTTGGAAAGTAGAAAAAAGGCCAGGAGAGCTGTTACCTAATGAGCAGAGTGAGGAATGTGCTGAGGTCCTAGAAAGAAGACCAATGTCATATCACATAGGCTCTCATGGCCCAGTGAGAAAACCAGATTCCATCATTTTCACATACTACCTGGCCTTCTGTCTTGACACATCACCTTCCCTCTTCTCTAAATACAGAAAGGAACTATTGATAAGCTCTAAATTGAGGAGTGTAAAAGATTTCTCTGACCACTGCATAGAAAATGTGATAGTGAAGTGATCCATTAGCAGAAAATTATAGTGCTTCAGGCAACAGAGAGTGGTGGCTTGAGTGGAACCCTCAAGAAGCAGGTAGAGACATCTTAGAGGTGGATCATAGTGGATTTGTTCCTGTGTAGAACGTGCTGGGGAAAAGAAAGGAGGAAATAAATTGTGCCACCCATATTTCTGCTTGAGCAAATGAAGGAATGATAAGAAGATACAGAGATTTAACTCAGTGGTTCCAGTGCCTGCATAGCAAGCACAAGGTTCCTGGTTCAACAACACCGGGTGTGGTGGCTCATGCCCACCAGCAATCAGTACCACGTACCACAAATGCCAGGCTTGGTGGCTCAAGCCTGTAATCCCAGGAGGCAGAGGCAGGAGGATTGTTGAGTTTGAGGCTTGCCTGAGCTACATAGTGAGCTCAGGGCCAGCCTGAACTACAAAGCAAGACCTTGTCTTTAAAAAAAAAAAAAAAAAAAAAAGATAAAACCGGGGGAAGAATAGAAGGAGGAAGCCTGAGACCTCTATTGTGGATATGTGAAGTCCACAAAGGTTGATTAGCCTTCTGTTAGCAGCTGCTTCAGATGAGGTGCAATACAACACAAGTAATGAAGTCTTAGCCCTCACCATAGATGCATAGTAATAATGAAGTACCATTCACAGAATTGTGAACTGAAAGGAGCTTTGCATTTTGAGATTTAATATCTTTAATCACCTCAGTCATCTCTTCCTCAGGATGAGTCATTTCCCTACATGATTCAATTAACCCATTACCTGATTTTTATTTGTGAATGTAATACATGCAATTACAGAAAAAATAAGCAACAGTGATGCCTATACATTAAAAAGTGAAATTTATGAATCAGTCATATATTACCTGATTGCATTCGTATTTCATAGTATAGACACTCTGCAACCTTCTAAACTAGTCACAGAGACTGAGAATGTTTTAATCCAATCATTTCAGTTGCTCTATTGTTTTACCTTTAGAAAAGAGCCTTGTCTCAAAACTGAGAACCTTTGCCATTGGAATGTCCCTATTTAACAGCTCCGCACCCTGGTTGTAGTCAGTAACTTTATGCAATTAAATGAAAGGATCTTGGGCTTTAAAGAAATGGAAGGAGGGGACGGAGGGTTAGCTCAGTGGTTCCGGCACCTGCCTCGCAAGCACAAGGTCCTGAGTTTGATCCCAAGTAACCACATACAATGCTGGGCCTGGAGACTCATGCCCACCAACAATCAATAGCACATACCACAGTGCCGGGTGGGGTGGCTTACACCTGTAATCCCAGCACTCGGGAGGCAGAGACAGTAGGATTTCTGAGCTCCAGGCTTGCCTGGACTACATAGTGAGCTCAGAGCCAGCCTGAACTACAAAGTGAGACCCTGTCTCAAAATTTAAAAAAAAAGAAAAAGAAAAAGAAATGGAAGGAGCAAGAGCTAGAGTCAAAACTTTGAGCTGTGCTTTATTTCTACTGTGATCTCAGGCAAGCAAAATTGGATTAAATAATATCACCCATAACTTGTTGTTATGAGAATTAAGTGAGATAGTACATATAAAATGTCTGGTTCAAGGGAAGCATTTCTTGAATTTTCATTTGTCTCCTTCAAGATGCTGACACTATGAAAGGTATTTCAAATGACAAGTAGATACTGGAGTTCTTATCTCAGTAACTTCAACTGGAGAAAGCCATAAAACATATGGAAAAGTATAGTCTTTAATGTTATGTCATACCACCTCTTAGGGTTCCCAACAAATGTCCATTACTCTGTCTCACTTGATCCCTGTTCTTTTCAAGTGAAAGAACAGCTACAAAATGAGGAAACTGAGCACCAGCTAAACCTCCCAGTATACACACCCAGCCCTACCGAGGAGGATCTGTCAGGTTAAAAACCTTCAAAAATGAATTTTCCGTGTCCCTACCACACAATCCCTAGTATTCATTAATTTTTCTTCATGTTTCTTACACCTAAATGAACTTCCTAACTTTGTGAGAATTTTCATTTAACATAATAGAGGTGAAAATAAATTTCTAAAACAAAGATTTAAGATGAGATTGTTATTCTGTGTCACCTCATAATACTCTCATTTTAAGATTTATCCTTATGGATAAGGCAAAAAAAGTGTTTCTCACCAGCCACCAACCTTTCCTAGGTGATGTCACTATATTTCATCTTATACCAATTTATAGGGTGAATTTAATTATGCACAGTGTATGCACACGATTATATCTTGTTATGCATTTTTTGCTAAGTTTTTGATAAACAGCCAATCGTGGCATGTCATCAAAGCTTGAGAAAACTAAATAAGAAGACTGTTTAACTAGAATTTAAATATATGCATGTTTGAAAGAAACATTAGAATTTTTTCCTTAGTCGATGCATTTGGTAGTTCTTCAGAAAATCTATCATCAACACTTGTATATAGTGTTTATTCCAAATTGTTTCAAATATAGATAGATAGATAGATAGATAGATAGATAGATAGATAGATAGATAGATAGATAGATAGACAGATAGATATAGATAGATATAGATATAGATATGTATTGAAGTTTGTTTAGTGAGAGTCAGGGAATGTAATGAAGTGCCAAAAATTCTGCTTGACCTACGTACTCTACAGTCAACAGAATAAAACTCCATTTTAGCCAAGCTCTGAGTTAAACATTCCCCCAAAAGCAAAGCAGTTACCAACAAGGACAGTGTTATACAACACAACTAGAGTAGAACATGGATGTAAATCCTATCCACAAAAGCCAGAATTTGTAAGGAGCCATGATTATATTTAGCATAAGATCGTATAGTCTAAGTAATATAAAAATGCAGAGTAATCCTGATTCTTGATCAGTTTCAAGGTCAAGCTCTACACTGGCTATCATAGTTTGAGACCAGTAATTGTAAACAAGTTCTCACCTCAATATGCCAGCATTTGAAATCTATACTCACACCTATTTTTATAGATTGACATTATGGTGGTAGGCCCTTATAGTCTGTAGTACCTTCTGAATCATGACATAAAAAGGAAGTTCTGTCTCTATGAAAATTTGTGTCAATTTATTTTTTGTTTTGGAAAGGCAAATAAGCAGAAGGAAGAGGATGTAGAAAATATTGTAATTGCTGATGGATAATAGTTAGAGGCTTAGCACCAGTAAATGAATTGAGAAAGAGGGAAACACTAAAACTTTAAGCATCAGTTACATGATGTACTTATTGTTTATGAAAGGTTATCTATCAATAATGTGAAAAGTGAAAGAGATAAGAGGAAAGAAATCCTGGAGGCCTCATAGAAGTTGTATTTAGACTGGAGTGATGAAAAGTAAAAATAAAGAAATGATTCAAATCTTCAGATTTTTCTAAAGCAATGACCCAATCATTTTTATTTCTCTCATTTCTGCATTCCCTACACACGGTTAGCCACAAAGATAAATCTGAGATTCCAGTACTGGATAATTGTGAAAATCCTCTGAGAACAATAAAAAAGCAAAAGACAGTATTATTTAAGAAAAAGTTCCTTCTCTTTTCACTACGTGTGTATGGGGAAAGAGGAAAAGATTATAGAAAATTAATGAAATAGGCTGACTTGTTTTGGCTGGTGTGTATTTAATTAGGCCTTCAATGCGTTATGACTGGGGTATGGGCTAACCATTTTAGGAGACCCATTGTAGGATCTATATCTCAAAAACAAAGACATCATATGTTTTGAATGAATAATCTTAGTCTTTCTACTCTACACTACTGACTTTGAAAGGATAAGTTTGTGCAGATCACATTACTTATGACAATACTTTTGACCTAATGGAAACTTGGAAACAATGTGAGTGCCTAAGTACAGGGAAGGGTTTTGTGCAACATTATACCTTATACTTACTAAGTCACATATAGTTCACTCCCAGATTTATTTTTACATGGGGGAAATGTATGTTAAGTTGCATAAAATCAGGGGTATAATATTTTACCTCCTCAGAACATAATTACAAATATGTAAAAAAAATATTGTCCTTATGGAAAGGTTGTAAAAAATTGCTCAAAAGTTAATGTTCCCCTCATTGAGTTTTAGATGACAAGAAGTTTCTCACGTGCCTCCTCTCATTTCTAACAACATATAGAATGAAAGAGGGAGATTAAGCAAACAAAGAGAGCAGACTTTAGAGGTGGGGGGACCTGAACGTGAGACTAGACTCTTCCACTTCCCAGAAGTCTTGGCCCATACTGAGCTTCCATTTTCTCATCTATACAACAGAGATGATGGAACCTGTAGTGAAGAAAAGTTGAATAATGCTTTCAAAAAGACGGACACAGCACATAACACATACAGATAACTAAGTACACTTTATGCATCTATATGTACATTTTTAGTCATGTAAAGAAATATAAAATATTTAGTGAACTAAAAATAAGGAGAATTAGTCACATGACATAGGAGGAAGTTACTATCATATTTCCTGACTTCCAGCCAAGTCTTTGCCCTACCTCGAAATCTTTTTCCAGAACTTGAGTTTCCTTCCCACTCTGGCTCAGCATGTTTCCTAGACTCCCACGGAGGCCATTTTCAACTTTGATAAGCTATATGGCACACCAACCTTGGGCCCACACCTGACTCTGTTCCCTTACAGCCCTTTACCAATCCAGCTGATACTCTGTCCCACGTCCACAGGGCCAGTTCCTTTCACATCTCAGTCTCCACCTTGCTGATGAGATCAGCCAAGAGGCCTTACTTGGGGCAGTGTGAGCCCTTCGGAGCTGCCTATGGTCTTCCTGTGCCTCTTAACAAAAGCAATCCTGTTAGAGAAGTTTCACAGGAATAGTTCTCTTGCTTTGCTTTCTGATTAGTATAATTTTCACAGTGAGAATTTCCTGGCATGGAGGGGAAAAAAAAAAAACACATTGGCTTTGTGGAAACTTCAGAAGTGAATTATTTTTATATCAGACAGGGTAATATGCCAATATCCTTGCAAGTTGAAAGGGAGGCATATTTCACACAGTAGCATGAACACCCAAATCATCATGCTTATAAATCAAAGGATCATAAGATATTTGCAGGTGGTAAGGCCCTACCCTGTGCCTCATTCACCAGTGCCCCACTGATGACATAGCCTTGTAGGTCTGGCATGGTCCTTTGAAATACAGAACTTGAGCTGGAGCTGGGGATGCACAACTGTAATCCAAGGACTTAGGAGGCTGAGGCATGAGAATCACTGAGTTTGAGGCTAGCCTGGGCTAAATAGTGAGTTCATACACCAACATGAATTACACAGTTAGATCCTGTTTCAAAAAAAAAAAAGTACAAACTGTAATCCCTGTTGCCACTACTATTAGTAAAGTATCCTAACTATTGCTGAAGTCTTTTTCCACATTTTTACTTTCCAAGATAAAAATAACACATGATAATTACAGAAAATTTAGAAAATAAATACTAAACTTTTTCCACAGAGTGAAATTGAACTACTTAGCCAGATTTACTTTGTGGTGTGCACTTGAGAAGCCAAAATCATCTCAGTTTTTAAGGGAGGAGAACACAAAAGAATACTCAGTTTTTCTGAATGTATACATTATTTACAGAAAGTCAAAATGTCTTAGAAATGGGTGAGCTTTAAAGATGACTTACAGGGCTAAGAGTGTAGCTTAGTGGTGGGACACAGCTTTATCATACTTGAGACCCAGTGTTCTCACACATACATACATACATACATACATATATACATACATACATACATACATACATATATACATACATAATTAGGGCTTATTAAACAATACCATTCATGGGGTTTTTTAAACATAGCCTTGGGAAAATATATTTGCTGCATTTTGGGTTCTTATAGACTTGTCCTTCGTAAAATAAGTTAAAAGGAGAGCTAAAAAATCCTCTTTTTATACTGACTCTAAAAAAATCAGCCAGCTGTTCATAGAATTCCAAGGTGAAAAAATGATATGGCTGAATAGACGAATCTCATGGAAGCATGCCAGTTAAATGCCTCGTTGAAAGGAGAAACAGTTGAGCTGTGGCTATTTTGTGAGAGTAAACCGATATTTAAAGCTTCTCTGTGGTCTTCATGGATATTAAATAAAATATCCTACAAAAGCATGTCAGAGGCAACTTAAATGGTGATGACCTAGAAATATAAGGGTTGTATGAGTAACCAACAGCAAGCAAACCATTCATCCACCCTGTCCTTAAAATGGCACTGTAGGCATCTTGACTGGGGATGCAGGGTAGGTGTGGTTACAGTATGGACTTCAAAGCCACAAAGGCCTCACTCTACACATTGGTAGGCAAGAGCAATGGTCATGGAGGCTCTCTGCTGCCCATCCAAGCCTCTGAATGCTTGTGTCTGGTATGCTTTGAAGCAGAGTGTGTTTTTCTCTGCTGTCTTCTGGCACAGCACTCTTTTTCTGTACACTTTGGTCTTTCACCCAACCACAATACCTGATATCCAAAGATTTGCAAGCCATGGCTATTTTTCCTGGAAATTGAGAGATGTGTGCAAATTGTTATTCATTCTCATTCTCTGTCCCTCTCTCTCCCTCTCTTTCTCCTTCTCACTTCCTCCCCCACCCCACCCCAGGATGAGGGTTGCAATTGTTTGAAATAAGCCAGGAGCTTAATAGCTCCTTTGCTTGTGCGTTTGAAATGACACCCTCATCACTTTGAAGAGCTAATGTACTTCCTATGGGCCTGAAATTCTTCAACTGGACTCCTGTGGCAGAATTTGGCCTGGTAGTTAAGAAAATTAATTACTCTGATCACAAGGGTGAAGCAATAGTTCCCAACTCCCCTTAGTAATCATTAAAATGTCATCTACTTAGGAGACATCTTGGCACAGGATTTATAAGGTCTGTGAGCTCGGGACTAAGGTTCAGTGATCCTTCCCGTGGTGTATCCTGGTTTCAGGAGAAGGATTTGGGAGATAAAGTTTTAAGAGGGGAGTGAAACTATTGCTTTAGATCTTTAGATTTCACATGTGAATGGTAACATCTACCACTGAATCACAGAAAACAAAACAAAACTTAAAATAACTATTGTCCCATCTATTATTGTCTTCTTTATTACCAGCAAAGTTCTATTTCCTGGGAATATTTCCCTCATAAGAGGTCAGTATTTTAGGTGGCCCTACCCATCTCCACTATGAATCTTGGCCTTTTACCTACTGGAAAGAATTGAGGATTTGGAATTGGAAGATATAGGCTCAAGTCCCAACCTCAACCCTTAGAAACTACCCAACATTGAGAAAAATCTTTTAAATTCCCCAACCATCCCTTTTGTTCATATGTGAAATAAGTCAAGTAAATCCACATTCATGAAGATGTGTGTTAATATGTATAAACTCCTACCAATTAATTCTTTTGGGAAATTTTATGTGAGTGTCAGCTGTATTCCAAAACTGTACAAGGTCAGGACTTAGCAATTTATGGCCCTTCGGCTACATCTAGCCTGCCTTTTTTTTTTTAATCAATAAAGTTTTACTAGAGGACATACCCCTATTTATTTATATATACCATTCTTGTGAATGCTTGCACATTATAATTATAAGAGTTACAGCAAATTGAATAAGAATTTGCATGATTTGAGGCTTACAGTAAAAATTTTCTGGCCTCTCACCTCAATGCTAGAGATATGAAGCACAAAAGAAGAGCAAAGATTTACCTTAGAGAAAGTAAAGAATAAGACAGTTTATCTTTAAAGGTAATTTGACAGACAGTATACCTGTACACCATCATTACATGGTACTAAAGGGAATTATTGACCCACCAGGTGATATAGCCTAGTAATCTGCTAGGCCTTTCTTAATCCAGTGAAGTGGACAGTATCAGTACTAACAATTACAGTCATGAATAACAGTAAAGGGTAGCGTGAAGAGAATTGAGAACAAATCCCTTGGGACTTCTACAGTTGACAAGGTGGTCAGAGGAAGAGAGAGCACAAACCATAGCAAGAATATAGAGAAATATGTAGCAAGCATGCAAATGTTATATCTCATCATTAAAATAAATATCTCCACCCCAAAGGCAACCTAGAAAATTCTCATGATAATAGGACATTGGGAGATTTGTAGCAATGATGAGTTACTATTCTTGTGTTTATCTAACTGCTTTTAAAATTTCAAAGAAATACAATAGTCAAGCTGAAAGGAAAAACAACATTCTGTAGCACAGTCACCTGAAAATATTGGTAAAAATGGAAATTGAATAGAACTGACTTGGCTCCTTTTACCATTTAAACGTTTACTCTAGAGGACAGGACTCTATCTAATTTTTATTCTTGCTCATACCAGTCACAAGAAACTAGTACGGTGTCCCACATATAGATACTCGATTATTTTTTGTAGAATAAACTGAGTGCCATGACTTCAATGCACAAGATGATGATAATGGGTAAATGTTTCCGGGTAAGATCACTTTAAGCTTGAAACATAAGAAACCTAATGGATTTCTGACTAGGGGAATATTTCATTTTGATTTTGCTCCTAATAGACTACTCTCAAGTATGTCTGTCCTCATTTGATCTTTCTCTTCTCATCATAAGAGCTCTCTAATAATTGTGAAGAACCTGAAATTAATAGTGAGGTCCCATGTTAATGACACAAACAACAAATGAGCAGTAAAGAGGCTGAGGAAGTGCCAGGAAGGAAACCTGTGATGGATGCCATCAGTAACTTGTAACCTGCTAGAGTAATTATACCTCTGCACAGTCAGATTGATGGTGCTTAGGACTTCTTGACTATATGGAATTAGGACCAGGTCTTGGTCATTATTCTACAACTAAATAAAAGAACCTCTACCAGTTCTAACTCCCACTGAATCAACTCTAAGCCCTCCATTCATCACGGGCTCCAGATCCAGTAAAATTTCATACTCTTCTGAATTATTTAGTATCAGGAGGGGCACAATTAATTAATTAATTAATTAAATGCAAGAACAAGAAAAAGCAAAGTGCCTTAATTACAATAGCTCCCCCTCGCTTTCCAAATGCACAAAGAAATGTGGCTTCTGTGCTGATGGTGCAGAGACACACACCAGACTTCAAAGTGGAAGGGGAAAAAAAATCAACCCGACCTCAAGTCACCTGATTTCCAGTCCTCCAGCCCACACTCTGCCTTCTTGCCAACACTAATACTCACTTGTGTTTCCTGGGAAGAAAGTGGTAACACAAAGAGTGAGAATGAAGAGCCGATGGCGATGGAGGAGCAGGCTCATCTCTCAAATTCCCTTTTTTATTGAACACCAGGTATCAGCCCAGCCTGTTAAATCAAATTACCTAATTATCTTAACTAGCAAGCCCTAGTCCTTATGTAAAGGGTTTTATATAAGTAGATCTGCCCTCCCCTCTTTCCTTTATTATATTGCTTTTCATTTTAAAAGCTCTGTGGGAAGTTTTGCCCTTAAAGGTTCTTTCTAAAAACAAGCTCCCAATCAGCATTCATTAGTGCTCGTGTGTGTGCGTACGTGCATGTATTTGCACACTTAGAAAGAGCATGTTTTGTAAAAGGCAGCAATGGCACTGCATTTTGCCACCTTTTTTTCTTTAAATGGAAAGCACTGAACCCAGCTGCCCGGCCACGGAAGACGTTCTTCCAGAAGTAGCATCTGGCTTCCTGGCAAGCCCTTCCAGCAAGTTGTTTGGGGAGCGCTGCTGTTGTCTCTGGATCTGTCACGTGTATCAGATACCATGGCCTCTCTGGCTGGCACGTCCAGGCAGCTGCCAATTCCTTCTGGTTCACCTTTCCTTCTGAGAAACTAGTGCCCTCATTTTCACTTCTTGCTGGACTTGTTTTTCTCCCTACTGTCCATAAGACTCCAAGAAAAGCCTAATTCCTCATAGCTTTCTGCCCATCAACACCGTCTCCAGAGCCCTGTCCTTTGAACCCAAGTGATTTGCTCAGTCATGTAATCCTGAATTGTAATAGGTTACTTTTAATAATGTTTCTTAGCCACGTCTTGTCACTGAAGTGCCTTGCAAACTGCGGGGTTGTTCCCTGAAAGGAGAAACAAAACATTCCATCCAAGTAATTTATTCTGGTCTGTGTACAAGACATGAAAGTATTCCTGACATGTGTGCGTTATTTAGTTAAGTCCTATTGGTTCCCCACATCCTTGTCACACCATGAACAAAAGAACATCCTAGGGCTGGAAAAGACAAAACGACACTGCATTTTGTCGAGGCCGTGAGGCATTTACAAATAGCATCCACTTTAGGAAACTAAATTCTTTAAAGTAGCTTCCTTTTTTTTTACCTGTTAATATGTTTTTCTAATTGTGAAGGATTTTATGGGGTTTTTATGGATAATTGTTAAGAACACACAGTCCAATGGTAGCCCACGCAGCAGGAAGCAATGACAAGGTGCTGACAAGTCCGGCAGCAGTACCCAGAATGCAGAGGGGAAGCAGAAATTAGAGCTGCAGGGTGACATCCAGGAATAGTTAACACAGGGTAGCTGCAAATTTCCATGTCGTTGTTTTTTTTTCCTTATGCAAGAGAAAGTACAGATTATATACAATATTTCAGATCTCCAGACTGTAATGTCTGAGCTGAGAAAAGACCAGACTTCAGCAAAGGACAGGAGAAAATAACAGCAATAAATAATAATTTGGGCTCAGTAGAAGACTCATCTCACACTTGACTTTGGAATGCTATATATTTAAAATCATGGGCTTATCTTGAATTGGGTTGTTCAGGAACAGAAAAAGGAGTTCAGAGGCTGTTTGGGTCAGGCCCAAATAGCAAAAATCTCCTTAGAGGCCACCTACATAACTGTGGAGTCCAATTAAAGACAAGAATTTGAGTCAACAGCATTTTTGAAGGGTATTTTCTGCCTAGGTTCATTCACTAATATGTAACAAGGAACTTAAAAACCATTGGCTTTTGTATAGAAACTCCTGTCTATTGCTTCTTGTAATTTCGTGTCTTCTGGATCCTACCCACATTCTTCATAACTTGGCTGTTTTCCTGATATTTTGCTCCATCTTCCTTTGCCTTTCTTGCCAGTGTCCTAATCAAACTCCAATTCTTTCTCTTCTGTTTCACTCTGAAAACTTTCTTCTCAAGATCAAAGCATCGTTGCCCCCACCATGAGTCCATGCATTTATTATGAAAAAATACACACACTATCAAGTGTTTATTTTTGTGATAGATGCTGAGCTGGAAATGAAAACAGTTTTACCAGGAAAGCAATAAACCCTTTGAGTTCAGAGACTTTGTTCTATGATGATACTGACCTTTCTGCCTGTATCCGGGAATGGTCCGTCCCCCTGCACCCTCAGTCCCACGTCGTGGTTCTACACCCCTTCTCTTCTAAACGGGGTCTAAGAAACCACTCTGTCCTTTATAGACCATCCATCAGATTGAGTAAACTTCTGCTCTTCTTTCCTGCCCTCTGTCAGGAAGACAAGTGAAACACTTCGAGACAGATATGCAACACAAAGGTGCCGACACTCTGGCACTAAACACATTTTCCTTTTTTGCTTCCCATCAATTGAAAATACATAACTCTTAATATCTTCCCCCTCTCAATTTTATTCATACACATGGTGACTTCATTCACTGATTTTCATCTTTTCCCATGGTGTTCAGAATAAGAAAAATAAAAAGAATTACCTTAATGGCATATTTTTCCCCATTCCTTAAATTTTGTATCCTTTTTAAGTGCCAACACTTGTGCTACATTTTACACAGACATAATGATAATGCTCACAGGGAATTTGTACCTGTGCATGACATCTCCCACTTCTTTTGTTCTATTTCCCCCTCCCCTCGAGCACCTCTCCTTATGTACGAAAGCTTTGCTCTATTTTTCTTTTATTTTCACTTTTTTCTTTTCCCTTCTTTCCTTTCTTCCTCTCTTCTTCCTATTCCCCTTCCCATTTGAACGTTTTCCTCCTGTTTCCCAGTGTCTATCAGTCATTTCAGTCCTTCTTTCCACTTTGGTTTTCTCGCCCCAGAGAAACAATGCAGTCTTTAAACATGTGCATCCAGCTTATTTCACTTACGAGTGTGGTCTCAAGGGCCACCCATTGAGCTAGCAATGTCTGAAGCTCATCCTTCTTCAAGGCAGAATACTACTCTACCGTCTGAAAAATTTGTATGCACTTGTCAGAATTTTAACTAATGAAGTCATGTCTCTGTTTTGGGGTATCAAAGCAGAACAACTGTGCTCACACAGTAAAAAGCCATGCAAAGTGACACCTTAGTTCAATCCGATCTTTTTTCTAATTGAACTTTTTCTAGCAGTCATTTTATATCTCAGAAAAATTCACTTCCTAAGCACATCTCTCTGATGAAACCACAACTCTTGCCTGCTTTTCCATCTTCTCTCCCTGGTACCACAATTCCTGTTTAGTGTAAGACAAGATTCATGGAGAAAGTGAAGCACTTTACTAGTTCTTTACGTATTCTGCTATATTTTTTCAAACTAGTAGGAAAAGAAAAATAAGCCAGGCATGATGGTGCATACCTATAATCCAGCACTTGGGAGGCTGAGGCAGGAAGATTGGTCTGAGATAAAGGCCAGCCTGGGTTACACAGTGAGTTCAAGACTAGCCTAAACAAATAGCAAGACCTTGTCTCAAAAAAGAAGAAGAAAAAAAAAAGAAAAAAAGAAAAGAAAAGAAAAGAAAAGAAAAGAAAAGAAAAGAAAAGAAAAGAAAAGAAAAGAAAAGAAAAAAGTAAAGTAAAATGCATGCCCAGTTCTCTCTGACCTCACCCTCCTCTCACACCATATTGAACATAGCCAGTCCCAGAAGTTCTGAGCTCTTAAAGCAATTCATACTTCCTTGGAAATCACTGGAATTTACTCCCCACCTTAAAGGGCATGCTCTCTTCTTTTGCTTTCTTCCTGTCATAGGAAAGACCATTTTGTGCACCACCTTGTCACATTCTTTTTCTTCTCTGCATGCCTCCCCCCACACACACCTAAAATAAACTATGATATCCTAGAAGGAGGGAAACTAAAGAAGCAGATTTTGTTGTGCTCTAAGAATTTCTGAGCTCAAAGCACTTTCTCCCAAGAAGTGATAGCATGGGAGAAAACAGCCATGTGTTTGTAACTGGGACTGTGGCATTGGAGAGAGTGGGAGTGGGGAAGGTGACCAGAGGGAGGCATTTTGTTCATTGCGAATACTGCCACCTGGAAAACACCAGCTAATTAGCTGTCTGTAGTCACACAACATAGCAGTTTAGTACAAGAAGTGAACAATACTTTACCTAATTGAAACTGCACAGCAGACTTAGGTAGGATGAATGCAATTACGCAGATTGGAAGTCAGCCAGGACACCGAGGTTAACAATCCCTTCTCTCACGAAAATCACCACAGGAACTCTAATGACCACAAGTGATGAGGCCTGCCATACTGTGTCCCATCCGAGAGCTCACCTAAGGCAGCCCAGGCTCCCTTAGAAAGGCTTAATGGCGTCGACTAATTGGCAAGAAAAAAAGAGCGCCCTCTATCGACACAGATGGGGCTGTACATGTGGTTGATTGTTTAAGGAAACACGTTTGGGGTTTTGTTATTTTCTATTTTTTTATATTAGTATGTGTCTGCAGTACATAATGATTGTATCTATAGTAGACGGAGTGTCTACCAGAGGACACGACACGGTTAACTCTTTTTTGTCCTCTACCCTTCCCATCCTCTAGCGGTCTTACTATCTCTTGGTCCTCTTCCATTTCGAAAGGCTCTGGTTCTCAGGAAGCCCATCCTGAAGGGCTAAAAAGCAAAAGGCTTCAAATGGTCAACGACATTGACTCAAGTAATGGTCAGTGGAACCTGACCAATCTAAAACCTACTCCTAGAATGAGTTTCACTGTAGAGGAAGGGGTAGAAGTGTAATGAACTTAGTGCCTCAGCACGTTCCGTGCATGAGAGGCCTCCTCTAAAGAGTGTGTTTTTGACTAGCGGTGCATGGATGGATCCCTGCAGTGGTCTCTTGTGACCCCCACAAACCGGAATTGCTTGGTTTTCAGGACAAATCAAGAGAAAAATCCAAAATGCAGATCTTCAAAGCTTACCCAAGGACAGTAAAGGGAGTGATAATTTTCCTTCAAAGCTTTACAAAATGAAAACAGAGTTCCCAGAAATGTCAGGAAAGGGGCCATGTTTAAGCTTGTATGATGCAAACATGGTTATTGCTGTGCACTACTGAGGCTTTTGTGTTAAAACCTGAAGGTACCATTAAAGATTCCTAAATGTTGGCTAGATTCATGATTATATTCTTTATCTAGTTATTTTCTAAGAGCTTTTTACACTAATATCTACATATTTTGTGACTTCTTAATGGTAGAATTCACTTTAGTTGTCTGAAACAAAACACACACACACACACACACACACACACTTAAAGAGCGATTAACCCAATAGGAACAGTATGGTTTCCTCCATTTTATCCATGCTGCAAGCATACTGTACGATAGAAATAACTGAGGCTTAAATGTGCATTTATCCTCACATACACTTTAGCAGTTTAGCTACATAAATGCTATTACTTACCAATGATTCATAAATTTAGAGCATCTTTAAAAATGTAGCACATGAAATGGTTTGTTTTCAAAAACTGCCATAGTAAAGCACCTATGCAAGAAGAATATAAGCAAAATTCTGAGGTCCCTCTTTTGTGTTATATACCCCACTAGGAAGAGTTGGCAAGACTAAAGAAATATATAATAGAAAGTCTAAGGATCTGCTTCACAAAGTACCAATCTAATAGGCACTAAACACTTTTTTTTTTAGTTTTATGAGACAGAGTCTTGCTTTGTAATTCAAGTTGGCCCTGAATTCACTATGTAACCCAGGCAAGCCTTGAACTCACAGCAATCCTCCTTCCTCAGTCTCCCTAGTGCTGGAATTATAGGTATGAGCCACCACACTTAGACACTAAACACTTTTTTTTTTTTTTTTTTTTTTTTTTTTGCAGAACCAGGGATTGAACTCCGGCCCTTGTGCTTCCAAAGTTCCAAAGTAGGGGCAGTCCCACTTGAGCTAAATCCCCAGGCCAGTAAACACACTTTTTAAAAAGAGAAGATAATTAACTTACACAGTATATGCCACTAGTGACTCAAATGGAGGAAAATTGGCTAAAATAAACAAAATGTCTCCAATAAGAAATAGAGTGCAGGTTTGGCTTTGAAGCACAGGTGGGATTTGGGAAATAGATGTTCCAAGGGATGACATGAAAAAAGTCATGAGTGAGGCAAGATGAGAACACGAGCACCCTGGGCTATGGCCAGAGGCAAGAGCAGAGACCCCAGGTCATGTGGAAGCCAGGATGTGGGCAACAGTGCCATGTCTTAGGAACCAGGACAGGTTATTGAACAGTAAGTGAACATAAGCTCCAATTATGTTTTTGTCTTAATCATCTCAAACAATTTGTCCAGCAGTCATATGTAAAGTGAATCTGGAGGGCTTACAGGAGGAGGCAGGAGCATGGCTGGAGAACCAGCCTTTAACCAGACCGACTAGCGCACAACTGTTTCAGTTCTGGCTGGTGAGTCCAGTGGGTACAGATAGATTTTCTGGAGCTCTGACATGCTGTGTAACATAGGTGTGGAAAGAGTCTGAGTCAGTGCCAGCACACCCAGTCTGGAGCCTGCGGAGAGTGGTCATGCCACTGATAATATCTACTCTTGTGGGCTCTTACTGAGCACCAACTATGTGCCAGCTCTACTTTAGGAATTGGTCATAGATCACTAACATTAACAAAATAATCACCTGACCCACATGGGGTTATATAAAAACATACTCTATACAATATGAACAAATAACTACAACAAATCAACATTACTGACAGAAATGTTGTAGCATATCAGAAAGTCATGGCTTCGAGGGGCCAGCCACATTGGCCAGAGACAAAAGATGAAGTGGGAAAAAAAAGATAACTAATCCTCCTATAGTTGTAATAAAAATAAGGTCATTGTAATACAAATAAGGTCCCTGAAGTAGATCTAATTAACATGGTGAGATTAGAGAAGACTTGTAGGGTGGCAGGGGTATGTGTGATAGGGACATCAGGTTCCAATATGGTGCCAACATTGAAGACATAGGTGTAAGTGATCGGGCAAGATAAGTAAGAGAAGGGTGGGCAGCCAGAGGGAGACTGTGACAAGACTGGCTCGTGTATGACCTTAGGGACTCAGTCTTTCCCTCCAGGTTAAACAGACAGGGAGGAGAGAAGCCAGTTGCCAAGTTCTGAGTAGGGATGACATAAACTGACTTGGGTTTTTCCCCAACTTGAGTTTCAACTTCAAGTTTTTCAACCTGAGTTGAAAGTACATTCTGGGAGAGGACTGGCAGACACAGAAAAATTAATTTGAACATTCTTTGAATTATCCAATTATCAATGTAATTAGAAAGATTGATTTGCAAGTGCAAAGTATTTCATGCATTTGACTCTCATAGGTGGAGAGATTCTGGAAGACTTGCTTCAGGAGGAGCACGGCTGTAAGCTGCCAGGGTAGTTTTAGGCTCATATTTTTGCTCTCAACCATTGCTGCACTGTCTTTAGGGTAGGATGTATACTTCCCTTCATGTACAAGTGTGCATGTGTATGTATGTATGTGAAATCTAGTGAAGGCTCAGACTATGTGTACTTAGCCCTCCATTATCTAAAATTTCCACATGCAAAGATTTAATAAAAAATATTGCACCCATAGGTCACTCTGTTCTATCTGGTATAAATCGATCATAATCACTCTCAATGTGCAGATTAACTTTGGTTCCTTAAGAATAGAAACCTTTCTTCACATGCCACAGGATTCTGTGTAACTGGTCAAGAGTGTCACACTAGAAAGTATTTAAGATACCGTTTTTAGCAAGTGGGTAGGTCAAAGTATGGTGTTAAGGAAGCACCATGCCTTTGAGAATGAGCTTTTAAGAGTAAATATTTCAGGGCTGGGGATTTAGCTGAAGTGGTACCATGCCAACCTTGGATGCACAAGGGCCAGAGTTCAATCCCTGGTACCACAAAAAAAAAAAGAGTAAATATTTCAAACCATGAAAGTGGGCACATTCCCAAAGTGGTTCTGAATCTGAGTGGAATTAAGATCATCTGAGAGGACAACCACAGCAAGCCACTGACTGGCAAAGAAGGAAAAATTAGAATGTAAACAGATAAATCAGAATCATTACCAATATGATTAAAACTTGAAGAGTATCATCAAATACTACTATTCAAAATAACTTTCGCCCAAAAGGATTCAAACAAATTTCAATTAGCTGCCATTTTGCCAGTCAGGAACATCTAATAACCATTCATTTATCTAATAACCACACTCCAGCACAGAGATAACTCAAGTTCCTAATGAGAGCTTCAAGATTCAAAAGTTCCTTGTGACTTATCAAAGGATGGTAATTTGGTTTCAGTTGTAATTTTAATAGTAATTGTGTTGTTTGATTACTGCTAATCCATATATGATAATAAATGTTTTTTAACTGGAACATTGGCTTAATCAGAACTTTCTATACCCCTTCTAAGTAAAAGAACTTTCATTAGCAATGTGGGGGAAAAAAATTGCATGTAAGACCATTTCCCCCTAGTCTGTTCCTTAAGTAAATACTCACAAGCCAATCTTACAACATACCTAGCCAATAATCTTTACCTCCTCCCCAAAGCCCACTTCATGTCTTTCTAACTGACATTTTGGAATCACCTGCAAATGACAATTTGCCAAGCTGAAATTTGGCCTGTGGAGAAGACACCACATTCAACACCAATCTGGAGAAAACAACTTACTCAGTTGTTTTAATTCATTATGATTTTAACACTTATTATCATCATGATCACAATTTGAAGATGGCAAACGATTCCTAGAAATACTAAGCTTTAGGCAACACAGAGTTAAAAGCAGAAAGTTCACTCCCGGTGCCCTGCACTCCTGTCTCCTTTCTCAACCCTCTCTCTTCCTGTGGTACCACAAAGTGAATAATGCCTTAGACATAGTTTTTGCAATGCTAATATTTGAACAGTAAAAGATACCTTAAGACCTTCATCAGGATTTTTTAAGGCCTCATTTAATGTCAGTGTCAAGGTTCTGTGAGGAATAATTAATAGAACAAAACAAGGTCTGTGTGCCCATCGATTGCTGGGAATTTATGCAGGTAACTCATTAATGCCAGAGGAGGTTCTGCATGTAAATCCCAGAGCCTCGATAGGGAAATGGGACCCAATGATTTTTCTCCCCCTATAAAAAACACAAACAATGACAAGTATAAAAACAGATAACCTGAATATCTATACAAACAGCTATATGGCTTATAAAAGTTTTCCATTTACATCCTGTCACCTCTTCTTTTCACATGGATAAAAGATGGGACAATTATTTCAACAGACCTCCCCATATAAATCAACAGTCTTGCTGTGGGAAGACTGGATTTTTAAGGCATTTAATATTTCAGCATCACCAGATTATCACCGAGATCCATTTCACTTTGTGGTCAAGTGCATGATTAGCGCCGTGACAGGATATTGGCCATTTTCGAAGGAAGATCTGCAAATCTTAGTAAACAAATACCGGTTGGAAAAATTAAGAACAAGTCTGTGGACTGGAATGCACCATACTTGTAATGGGAACAAAAAGCTGGCAATCAAATCTAAAGAAAAAGCTAAATCACAGCAGAATGACCTACTTTAAGGCGTTTGCCAAAGAGGCAGTGTTTTTAGACAGCTCTTCTGAAGTAGCGTCTTTCTGTCTATGCCATCTGCAGATTTATTACTCTGCTTGAAAAAAACAACCAAAAAAAAAAACAACAAAAAACACAAAAAAAGCTAGCCCTGCTTGAATGATACTAAGAGCCTGGTCTACAGGAAAGATTCCAGTATTGTGGTACCACACCCACACCTACTGATGTGGGCCAAGGTTTTGCTTTAGAGGCACCTAATTAAGAAACCCTGACTCATTTACATGGAGACGTTTGATCTAAATTACACTCCAAACCGCACCAAATTGGGAGCATCTGTGAATGTGAAATGTTTGTTCCCTGTGACGGCTAGAACAGGGCCAGCTCTGGACGGCACATGTTCAAGTGACGAAAAATATTTCACATGTAGCGTACTTCTGAGACCCACTTTTCCACTAATAATTCATAGTGAGCCTAACCAGTATCTGTACTCCTACAATTATTTCAGGCTGTGAAAAATTATGTCACTATTTTTTTTTTCTACAGCTAGGAAGAGGTTGAAGACCACCCACTTTGTTTGTTGTCACTGATAAAAGGCCTTACGTGTAGCCAATAGCAAAAGGGTAAAACTGGGGAGAGTAGAAGCTGGTCGTGTGTGTGTGTGTGTGTGTGTGTGTGTGTGTGTGTGTGTTCCAATTCAGGGTCCAAAAATGCCGGATGGAGATTGGAAGGGATAAGCCCCAAGGGTTTCCCTCTCATCTTTACCTTCACGTCTCCAGCTCTCGCATTTAGCTTTCTGCTTCTCAGCAGAGATGTGCCCTGCCCCACCCGCAGAGGGCATCCTCGTATACAGAAGCAATAGCTTAAGAAGCTGGAGATGCTGACAGGCTAAAGGTCACATTATTTGCAATTAGCAGACATCTGAATGCAGACCATCTCATTTCTACAAGGTAAAATGTCTATAAAAGTTAAAAATAAGATATCACTGCCATCAAACGCTGCGAACAGTACTCCGCATATAATTCACATGAAAGAGTGTTGTTTTTCTAGTGCAATAAACAGAATTTTATAGCTACAGTCAACCCAGCACTCTGGTACCTGGTGGTCATGTTAGGCTATAGATTACCTGTTTCAGTGGGAGTTCAAGAAAGAAGAAAAACTTCTAAAAACAATCCCAGATCCTTTTGTCTACAGAAGATATTAATGCATTTATCTGATGTACTGTTTATTGCAGTAGCTAGAATGAGATTTGAATATATTAATATTTTCAGCAACAGAGCCCAGGGAGCCAGTTAATAACTTATGCATGGCTACGTAGATATACTTCAGACAGAGGTAAAGGCTTCAGCTCTCATGTTGGTAATGCTTAGAGAGATGGAATGAAAGGGGCCGTCCCCCCTGAGTCTTTGTTGTGGGCATGCACTGTGACAGTGTGGAGCCAGAGTTCTGCTGGTTGTCTACGCAGCCTGGATTCAATAAACTCTTCTGTATGCATATTATGACAATGTGGTCGAGGAAACCAGATTTTTTTATTCTATCTTCAAGTGCCTATGTAGCTTAAATCTGGGGCTTATTTTTCTTGTCTCCATTCAATATGTTAACATATTCATTATTTGATACAGGTCAGATTCATTTTATAATTAAAGTTAAAGCCCTAGTTGAGAACATATTCAGACTAGAGAATGCAAACTATTTATCTTGCTTTATATTGTACTACGGGGTTCAAGGCGTATCCCAAATCTGGACAGTCCTAGAGCGCATGTGACAGAGCTGCTGTAATGAAATGCACAGGCTGTGCGACTCCCACTTATTTCCTCCCAGTTCTGAGGCTGAAAATCCAACATGGAGGTGCTGACAGCAGAGCGGGTCTCTCCAAGGCCTCTCTCCTGGGCGCGCAGGTGACTCCCTTCCGGCCTGTTCTTTCTTCTCCTCAGGACAATGTGGGTCAGACTGGAATAAGGCCGCTGCGGCAGCCTCAACCCAGTGCCCTGTTCACTGGTCCTGTGCCCGAATGCGATACAGCAGGAGGCACGGGGAGCTGGGCTTCACCTACAGGAACCGAGGGCATGATCCAGCCCGTATCACAGACCCTGTGTCTATCACACCCTGGTTCCTGTGTCTCCCATATGAAATCTATATTGATCGAGCCCCAAATCAAACCTAATTCATATTTTCAAGTCTGTAATGTTTCCCCAATCTCGACTTTTAGTCACTTCCTCCATCAGCAAGAGCTAATGATCCTTCAAAGGTTCAGAGGCACAAACAACAGCACAATCCTTCTCACACCTGCGGCCATGCTGGAAGGAAGCAGTTTTGCACACGCTAAGCCTCACCGCAGCGCGGCCTGCGCTCCGCCCGCCTTTGGGGACCTGGGCTGGAGGCCTAAGTGCCTCCTTCTCCATTACTGCCGCCCTCCATTAGGAGCAGATCATGTGAGAGCCATCACTTTCACAGTAAAACATTGCACTTATACCACACCTTCCCACTCAGCATTTCAAAGCGCTCTAAAAATCATTATTATTTTTATTATTCATTTGTGGAATCCCAGCAGTCTATTCAGCACTGGGAAGTGCAGTCAAAGCCACAGAGCTCAGGTCTCAGTTACTCAGACTCAAACCTGTGCTCAGATTTCCCTCTGGAAATGCCAGTAAAAATCTGGAGGAGGAGAGGGACGCATACGTGCTACAGGGGAACAAAAAGGAAATGAAATTTGGATCTGAGTTGCCCTACTACTTCTTTATTGGAAAAATAAAAGGTTTGAAGAGAGTCATTTTGTTAGTGTTATTCCAATAAACTAAGCCAAACCAGAAAAAAAAAAAAAAAAAAGCAATGTAGTGTTAGACCTTGAAATGCACAAACTGGAAATTAATTGTCCTAATCAAGGTAATCTACAGTAACATTTTTGAAAGGATTATTAAGCAATACAGGAAGTAGAAATCAATCGCAGTCTGCTTGTTGTTCACTTATCATAATTTCCTGGGTCAAAACTGCTCAACATTGAACTTCATGTGTTCTAATTGAAAGGTCTTAGAGAAACTTTCCCTGGTCATCCACAGTTTCTAACAGGGCCACTGATCGCTCTACCTCTTTTTTTTTTCCCCCAAGTTTTTCTCAACACACACTTCACTGACTTCTATTGAAATAACTCTACCACTTTCCATGACTTTTAAGCTGTGAAATGATGTCGTCCAACCCTGCAAGAACCTAGTCCAGTGCCTGTAACACAGTAAGCACTCCTCGTAGGTAAGATGAGAGAATAATACACTTCTTCCGCGTCCTCTACAAGGCAGTCTCAAAGAGATTTTGACACATTCAGCAAAGTTATAAGCTAAGACCAGTCATAACAAAACAGAGATGTTCCAGATGCTGTTTAAAAACCTAATGAAATAATGATTTAGATGGCTCTAAATCAAAGTGACCAAATACATTATTTAGAAAGTATATGTCAAGAATTATTTTTACTATCCTTGAATTGAAGCAGGGACAAGTTTTATGGAGGAAGTGGAAGTTTAAGAATTTCTGTGGAGCAAACATAAATGAGAACGTGTCCTGGGACGTGGGATAGATCCACAGAGAAAGCTTGAAGGTGGACACAGAAATCAGGATGTGTGCTCTCGAAGTGCAGGGTTGGCAAAGGAATCAGGAAGTGGCGGAATGGGAAGCCACTTAGGCTCCTCTAATGAAGCTTTCGAAAAGGAAGATGGCTAGATGCCAAGGGGGCTACTTTAAGACCTGACAGGGCTACTGTGCAAATGTGATCAGAAAAGTGGTAAAGCAGGAACTCCGGAAATCAGAGCAGACACGGTGCAGCAGAACAAGATCTCCTTCTGTCATCTGAGCTTGATGGCTTCTGGAGTTGTGCATTGTCCCCAGTGCTGAGAGCTTAAAGTGGGCCTCGAGACATGGAAATTAAACATCTCCCGCAGTGGCACAGTGAGTCCCAAAGGGGTACTTCCTGTGCTCATACAAAGGTGTGCAGTATTTCTTTGTCTTCTACCATTACAAACGAACGATGTAGAAAGATGACTTGATGTCCTGTATTATATTCTGAGGGTTTCATCCTCTGAGCCTCTTAGAGGAAGGATGTGGCAAAACAGAGAATAAAGGGTGTCTTCCAAAAATGAGTCAACTAACCCACTTAAGAGTTCCCGGTCTCATCTTGAAAGCTGCATATCTAGAAACAGAGTTCAAAAGACAGAAGCACCTGCCTGCCCTAAATTTCTTTTAAAAAATCATGTTACATGATTTTATTTGTGTCACCCTATATTTTGTATTTCTAATATGTTTATATTCCAAAGTGCAGTGTCTCTTTAAAAATGTAACTGTCGAGTTCAACACCAGGAAGTAGTAAAGTGGCTTCAGAGAGAGACCCATATGGAAGGTTTTTGTTTTGGAGGAGTTAGGGAAAGGTTGGTTTTGTTTTTAGTTCTCTGGAATTTCAGTCCAATCAACACCTAGACCACTCCTTTAAAAGAAAAAGAAAAAAAAACTTTCGTTTTAAAGGTTCAGTGTGCAGAGAATTTCTTACAGACATCTAAGAGTTTAACTAGAGACACTCAAAAGGCAGGCGGAGGCGGAGCAGCCATCAGGAGCAATAGCTGACCTTTATTCGCATTTTCAAGAGGGAAATAGTGTACAGGTTTTTCCTACTAGAAGAAAAGCTGTCTAATCTCACTTCAAAGATGAACAAACTTGGGGCTTTCCAGGGTCATCTAGCCACTGTGCAGAACCTGTAGCCCAAGTGTACTACAGTTATAGAGGGAAAATGTATCATATAAACTACTTTAAGGCACTTGAGCTCCAACTGACTAATGATCTGAGGTCACTAAACACACAGTTTTTCACTCCTTGATTTCAACAGGAATGGTCTTATCACGTAGGCCTCCAACCTACAAAGCTCCCAGTACTTCCTCGTGCGTGCACTGTGGGCCTCCCTGGTGCGCTGACAGTCACTCCCACACATGCAAGCTGAGCTCCAGCAAATGAAGGACTTTGCTCTTCGTTCTACTTATGCCTCAGGCCTCTCTGCTCTAAGATCCACACTCCTCTGCTTGGGCCCAGGTTCCTTTCTTTGCACTCTGTGCATTCAAGATTTTACCCCTTCTTCAGAGGTTCTCGCACAATGTGCAGCACTTTTAAGAACTGCTGGTCAGGGATCTAGCTGGTCCTAGGTACAGAGCTTTTTCAGAACTTTGAACTCATGACTTCTCCTATGACCAGATGCAATGGTACATCAATACTTACATGTACAATATGAATTTCAGGCAAATCCTAGTCTGTTTTGAGTTTTGAATAGGCATAATTTATTGAGGATTATACATTTGCCCAATATTGTGCTGAATATTTAAAAATACATGCTCTCAAGTCAACCATTATGTAAATAATGTATTAAGGTTTACATCTAGATGTCCACCCATCCACTGATGAGCTTATAGCTCAGGTGTCATGTCTAGGTGACTAGAAAGCCACTAAGACATAAAGTAATTATCATCATCTATGAATAAACTAAAATTCAGCATCCAAATTTAATCCACTCAGCTGACAAGAGATGGAGCCACTATTTGAAATGCATATCTGTCTGAATCCAATGCCCTTCAGCTTTCTTTTAAACTGTAATACTGACTCCTGGCTTGCCCATAAAATCCGCTATATATTTATGGGTCTGATAAGTGAAATGTAGTCATCCCTCCTTTGTGCTTGGTCTTGGTTTCTGAAGTTTCAGCTGCCCTCAATAAATATATATTCTTTTCAAGAAATAATTCATGAGTTTCAAATTGCATACCATTCTGAACAGTATGATGGAGTCTCTCAGCAACCTGCTCTATCCTGCCCTGGGCATGAATCGTCCTTTTGTCTGGCATATTCAACTATGTGTACTATCTGCTGTTATCACTTAGAATTGCGTTGATCAGATCCGTTGTCATGGTATGGCAGGCAGTACTTGCATTTGAGGTAAGCTTGTATTGCTTAACCATGATCAAGCACAAGACTGTGATGCAAAAGAGGTACAGGGATATAAAACATGGAAGGACAGATCGACCGTGGTACTATGTGGCAGCACTGTAGACTAACAGCAGGAAGAAACAACATAGTCTATATATAGCCAGGTTCTGTCCATAGTTTGAGGCATCTATGAAGGGTGCTGGCATGTGTCCCACATGGATATAGGGGAATTGACCTATAGGGAACTTATCTAAGCATTGTGTCATCTCTACAGGAAAAATAATAAGTAATTCTTGAGACTTCTGAATAGACATGGTCAAATAGAAAGCAAAAGGAAACAAACAAACAAATATATATATTTATATATTATATATATTTATATATTATATGCATTTTATTTATTTATTTATTATATTTATATATATATATATATACATACATACATACATACACAGAGAGAGAGAGAGAGAGAGAGAGAGACTGTGTAGTTCTAGGAATTGAACCTAGAGAACACTGAGTTATATCCCAGCTTATATTTTTCTCATTGCATGAGACAATGTTTTGCTAAATTGCCCAAGCTGCCCTTAGGTTTAAAAGGATCTTGTCTCAGCCTCCCAAGTAGCTGGGATTACAGGCTTGTACAACCATGCCCAATTAAAAAAATACTCTTAGAAATTACCAGTTAAAGCATTCCTGGTACCATCTGCAAGTAAAGTATCTCACAGAGTCGATAGCAGGCAGTGAGTCAAACCTGACTCAGTGAGTGTGTGGACCTCCCAACATGCGTTCAGAATCTCCCATCCATAGCCCTTCACCTTTGTATTTTCTACTAGTTTTAAATGAACTTTAACTTTTATAATTTAAATTCATTTTAAATACAATATATTATTTTACTTAATAGAAATGGGGCTTGTTCATAATAAAATAAAATTGGTGCTTAGATTTACAGTAGAAGTTCATAAATGTTTATTGAAAAGTTAGACTTAGGTGGCCCCTCATATGTTCGCCAAGCCTAGATGCAACTGTGAAGCTATAAATGAAGGAAAGGCCAGGGATACTGCTCAGTGGTTCTGTGCCTGCCTGGTAGGTGCAAGGTCCTGAGAGCAATCCCTGATACGGGGCGGGGGGGGGGCACTTTCTTATGTTTTAGGGAAGATCTGAAATGTGTGATACTCTTGGTGTAATGTAAATAGCACAATATTAAAATGAGAAGAATGTAAAGACTGGTGGAAGAGACATGAGATTTCCATAGAGTGAAACACTAAAACGGGAAAAAGAACCTCAGAAAACATATCATATATTTCTTGGCTTTAAGGTGTTTCTATCCCCCAGAACCACAAGGTTTGCAAACCGGTATTTTAAAACACACAGATGAATGTTGACTAAGACAAAAAAATATGTCTTTATCAAAGCTTCTTGATAAATAAATATTAAGACAATAAAGAGAAGGTCCCGCTTACCACTGTGTTTTCCTCCGGATTCTGGGCTTACAGGCAGCCTCTTTCCCAGCTGTGCTTCCTTGTGGAGTGGGATCCTGGCAGCACTGATCTATTCCAGTCCTGTCACACACAGGAATGTCTCAGCCTTCAGAAAGCCCTTGTCTGGCCAGGATTTCTCCAGTGTGGTTAAAGAGCAGTGACATCAAGGAGACTCAGTTCAAGGCAACAGACTGCTCAGGGAAAGAGCCAAGCTCAGGGGGTCAGGTGGGAAGGGAAAGGCGCATCTTACCAATCTCCATGGTCCACTCCAGAAGTGAGTCTTTCCTAAGAGGAGTGCTCAAGGCTTCTGGAAGAATCTTAGTTAAACACTTTCTAGGAACACCAAAAAGGATAGCTGTCTGATTTCTTTCAACCCCAGGCATATATGTGACCAAATAAAGCAGCTCCCTGAAGAGTCTGTTTCCAGATGTGTTTGCAATGCTCACACTTTATCTGAGCCCATTTGACAGAGAAGGCCCTTCAAAAGTAATATAATCTCTGCTGATTGAGAGTTTGGTACTCAAAACACCAATTCCCAGTTATATCAGTGAGCTCTGCCTTCATTTGCTGATTTTAATTCTTTTTTTTTTTTTTTTGGAGACAGGGTCTCGCTTTGTAGTTCAGGCTGGCCCTGCGCTCATTATGTAGCCCAGGCAAGCTGCCACGAACTCAGCAATCCTCCTGTCTCTGCCTCCCAAATGCTGGGATCACAGGCGTGAGCCACCATGCCACGCACTGTGCTATGTGGTATTGATTGCTGGTGGGTATGAGTCTCCACATCCAGCATTCTATGTGGTTACTGGGATCTAATTTAGGACCTTGTGCTTGCGAGGCAGGTGCCAGAACCACTGAGCTAAATCTCCGACCCTAATTCTAAGCTACAAAATTAAAAACTACCTTGGGCCAGAGGGTTAGCTCAGTGGTTCTGGCACCTACCTCGCAAGTGCAAGGCCCTGAGTTTGATCCCCGGAAACCACATACAATGCTGAGCATGGTGACTCACGCCCACCAGCAATCAATACCACATACCGCAGTGCCGGGCATGGTGGCTCACGCCTGTAATCCCAGCACTTGGGAGGCAAAGACAGGAAGATTGCTGAGTTCGATGCTTGCCTGGGCTCCATAGTGAGTTCAGAGCCAGCCTGAACTACAAAGCAAGACCCTGTCTCCAAAAGGAAAAACAAAAACAAAAAAATTAAAAACTACCTCTACTTCACTTTTTAGAAAATATGGTGGCAAACCTAACAAATCTGTTCACCAACTTGTGTGTTACAAGATACCATAAATCCTCAGTCCAAAGCTGGCCATGAATTTATTCAGAGATTTCCTTACTTGCTCAGTCTATAGAATTATGAAACATGAGTTTTCATCCTGTTAAGATTTTTGACTCCGGCCTATTAACATAGATGGTATGTATACATCTTGGGGAGGACTTAGGATAGCATATACAATATCTAAAACTGAGGATGTACAATATCTCAGACTGAATTTTTCCAAGCCTCTAAAACCTTTAAGTTCAAAGTATCATTACAATATAAGCTGCTTCTCAGAAAAAAAAAAAAAATAAGGAATTTCTTTTCATCACTATTTTTTACAAAACAAATTCCAGTAAG
Source organism: Thryonomys swinderianus (assembly GCA_004025085.1). NCBI lineage: Eukaryota > Metazoa > Chordata > Mammalia > Rodentia > Thryonomyidae > Thryonomys > Thryonomys swinderianus. The sequence goes on from PVIC010011080.1 coordinate 29,300, forward strand.
GACTTTAAGAAATTTCTTTTTCACCAGATTTATTTTTATCAAAGGAAATGAACTTTGCAACATCAGTAAAGTAAAATGATTCTTCATTCCACCTTTAATCTGCTGTTATTTTGGACGACCCTCACCCTCACAGTAGGAGGCAAAGTTGGCCTTTTCTTGAGGTATCCAGTCTAACTAGTCCAGCATGGGAGGGCAGCACCTACCTTGGTTTAGATGCACAACAGCCATCAATTCCCCTGCAAACAATCACAGCCCTTTTCTCCTCCGAGATAGCCAGGGGCAGCAGCAAAGGGTGAAGGAGATCCATCATGAAATGTCCAGTGTCAATGCATTCTCCCAATTTACTTACTGACCTTCAGCTTGCAGCCACACTTCTGACCCTCATGAGTTGGAGCCTAAGGGGAGAAATGGCACAGAGGACCAATTCCTATGTCCTGTTGTTCTGTGGTCTCAATTAAGTGCTAATTAATTACCACTGGCATCTTTGGCATTGCTTGTCAAATTGTATTTAGGAGTATGTTGTCACTGTTTAAATATCAGTAGTGCAAAATCCACAGCTGAAAATCCCATGTGTTACTCTATTCTCTCTCCTTCCCCTTTTCAAAACTGTGTTTTAAAATTCAACAAATATATCTGTAACCACCACAGGTAGCTCTCAAATGCAACAAACAGGAATTGATATTGTCAGTTTTGATTAATAGTACTTCATTAATAAACATCCTGTTATTCAGTCTCCACCTGCAGTTGCTGATGTTGCCTGGAATCAATTAACTCATATAATTTGATTTATTTTACAAAGACATTTTGGTATATGCTATGCCAGTGATAAAGGTCCTATTTTAACAGTTCTTGACTGGACATTAGATTGTACCTGAATGGAACTCTGTTTCTGTGTGTATGTGTGTGTATGTATATGTGCATGTGCATGTGTGTGTTTTGCAAGAGAGTAGGAAGAAAATATTCTTTGAACAAGTCTTGAATTTAAAAAATTCATTTTAAAACATCATGGGGGGTATTCCTCCAGAATATTCTGACTTGATCTGAAGACTCTTAAGAAACACAGACCCTAAAAGGTTATGCTTCTTCTCTGCTCAATAAGCCCCTTTATTCAGCACATTAGTGAGTCTTCCTTTAATTCAAGGAACAAAATAGTACAGTATTACCAAACCCACAACACAAACCACAACTAAGATATTAGAGGTAGACATAATATTCAGCTTCATGTGCAATTTTGTTTTGCTTTGCTTTTAGGTGCAAATTTTTTCTCTACTAAATATTTACAAGCTATGGTTCTGGAGCAACCCATTCCTTCCCAATTATGTACTATATGAAAACATGTCTTAGACTTCTATAGGTACTTAAGAAAGGCAATATTTAGTTCAAGTAACAAGAGCCCAATTTAAACTGTCTAGCCAAAAAAGAGAATTCATTGGATTATGTAACTATACATTCCCTGATTAGACATAACTCTGGGCATAACTAGATTTAACTGCAAAAGGCTATTGTCGGGAATTTGCCTCTTTCCTTCTCTAAATTCTGCTTGCCTTAACTTTAACTTTGCTTTAACTTTAAAATCTTTTCTTAGGGCAGCAAATGGCAGCACCAGGATTGTATCATATCAGGTTACCAGCCTCAAGGGCACGGAAGCTACTCCTTTGCTGTGGGAAAAGAGAACTCTGGGGAATCTTTCTCTTTGGCCTGGCTAGGTCTGTGGCTCACTCCCTGTTTGTTCCTCATCCATTCTCCATGGCAGAGGAATGCCTGATTCATCAGCCAGGCTCAGGCACAGGCCCACCCGCCTTAACTTCACTCAGACACAGAAACTGAGAGTGGTGAGTGGCAGTTTCTCTCAAAAGTCATCTACTAAAAGGAAGAAGAGACAGTGACTAGAAGACAAAGAAAAAAATCAACCACACTTATAAATTGTAACTACAATCTTCTTTTCAACAGAGTATCCTATGTCCGATGGTAATAATAGTTTAACCCAGAGGAGTCTTGGAAGTAAAGGCTAATTCACATTAGAGAGCACTGGTGTCTGTAATTCTGAAAAGCTGCTTCTCACTTCTCATTTGCTACCAAACTAACATTAAGTCTTATCAAGAATATTAAAGTAACATCTATCTATCCATGCACCTGTGCATTCCTTCATCCATGTAACACTAACTGCAGTGGTGCAAACACTGAGTCAGATGCTAAGACGATAAAACCAAATGTGGCACGTGCCTGAGGAACCTGCACATGGGCAGCACCGTGTGCTGAGAAGAGCTGGGGCTTCAAAATGGGACAGAGCTGGGTTCCAATCTCGGGCCCTACCTTTATGGGTGTGCACACCCAAAGTTCTCATGCCTTCTGAGCGTCAGTGCCCTCGTCTAAAAATAAGTGTATGAGAATTAAATGCATACATATGATATGCTCAGTATGGAGCTAAGTGTGTAGGGTAATTTTTCAAAAATTAACCCTCACCACTCTGTATAAAAACAGATTATACAAACAAATCATTTTCCACAGCGCCCAGCACATGGGAAGTGCTGAGGAAATGATAGCTGCCAGCCACTCTCATGAGAAATACAATGAAGGACTAGGCTAAGAATAGTAAATTTAAAACACACAAGCAGTATCGAATGTGTCAGATTTGGAAAAGACTTGGAGAGTTCAACCAGGCTTTCAAAACTCTTCAGTAATTTTAGGTGGAGCAGAATTTTTCTTCTCTCCAATGAAAATGTTCCCATAGCAATTCCTTTCCTCGTTGCTCTCCTGTTTCATCAGTTTACATATTAGTTAATTAAATTATATGATTACAATGATAAGTACAACTGGCATAAACTTATTGGGGACTCTCCTGGGACTTCCCTCTAGTGGGAACAGATGTACCCAGCTGAGATGTGCTGACTGGTAAGGACCACAAAGTGTGCTGTGGGCTTTGGTCAGTGTATGGCACAGAGGGAAAGGGGAGCAGGGAAGGTGGAGGCCAGCCGGGAGGGCTGTCCAGTCCACCAGCAGTCTTCTGCGTTTGCTTCACCCACCTGATTGCCCCAGTGTTCAGGATCAAATGTTCTTATTTGGGTTCACTTGCTATTAGGGTAAATGATGGAAATATTGTTTTATAATTGACTAAAAATCATCAGACTGAAGTGTTAGTTCAGTATAATAATATAGGTGAATAGGTTGTTTGTAATGGTGAAAGAGGTGTTGGTTTTCTTAGTGAAGATGCTGCTGGAGCTTCTGCTATTTATAGTTATAATCAATGACTTGTGGCTAGAGCAGAGTGATCATTATTTGTAGGGATTTTTATTGCTATTACTAGTGGGAATTACATTTTAAGAATAAAACTAATGTTATAAACATAAAAAGAATGAGAGGTAAAGCTTAACTAAACTTATTTAGGCTGAGGTAATGGTTGATAAAGTTGGATGAAACTTTTCCTCAAATTTGACATATTTACTTGTTTATTTTATTTTTGTTTTAGACAGGGTCTCACTATAGTTCAGGCTGGCCCTGAGCTCACTATGTAGGCCAGGCAAGCCTGAAACTCAGCAATCCTTCTGCCTCTGCCTCCCGAGTGCTGGAATTACAGGCGTGAGCCACCATGCCTGGCACTGTGGTGTGTGGTGTTGATTGCTGGTGGGCATGAGTCACCATGCCCAGCATTGTATGTGGTTACCTGGAATCAAACTCAGAGCCTTGAGCTTGTGAGGCAGGTGCTGGAACCACTGAGCTAAATTTCCAGCCCCCTATTTACTTTAAAAAAAAATAACATTCTATAGCTGATATATTCAAAATGCCACAGCTAGAATTTCAAACATGCTTCCGGTATCACTTTTGTTACTCTATACCACAATCATGTATGGGGTAGAGGAGGAATATGAAAATTAAATAAAGAAAATGAATATTTTGTGCTGCCCTAAAATCTTAAGACTTACGTATTTAATTCTGGCAAGGAAAAAAACAGAAACTTGTTTCATAAATTGAAATGATGCTATTAGTTGGGGAGACCCTAAAAGAGATCTAAACCATCTTTGCTGAATGACTTCTGGCCTCTGACTACCTAAATTCATGGACTCAAAGAATCATTCTTTTTGTTATTCATGGAGATCTCCCAAAATTTTGCATTGAAAATCTCAGAATGAAGGCAACACAAAAATGGAAAACATTGGCGCCATATATGTTTTTAGACTTGGTTTGATGATTAATTATTCTGTATTGTTTTAAGTCATGCAGCACTCATTAGCTCCTGAAATCTAAATTCTCATTGCATGTGCTTCTGCTGAGAAGAGTGTTAGATACAGCACTTCAACTTAAAATATTTAGGATCAAAGTAGAAAGTAAGCTATCATTTAGAATTGCTCAAATTCAGAAAGAATGTCCTTTCAGTAGTGGTCTTGGGGTTATTTAGGAACCTAACAATAGAAGGATGGCCATTCTAATTTTCAGTTTTGTGTAAGAAGCTTGGGATTTTTTTTCCCAGTGACAACTAACTCCTCACCAGACACCAACCCTAAACAGGATGGATCACTGGTTAAAGTGACTTGAGCCAGATCAGCTCTTTAGACTTGTGAACTTCCAAGCTTTTGTTTAAGCATCATGGAAATCAACAAATATCACAATTTATGTGAACAGCATTCTATGCAGTCACTATAGGTCAAACATTTTGGTCTAAATAATAATTTAAAGATTAATAATTACTTCTGATGATAAAAATATTTATGAGTAAGGGCATTGTTTTTACTTTTTTGCTTAATTCATGATTTAAATTAATTACACAATCCACATGACATACTCTGCTTTATAAATAGTTTACATTTGATAGCAATTGCACAGACTGGGACATCCTAACCCTGTGTTTAAGTGCTGAGAAAGACACTCTGGTTGTTCCATTATTTGGTTAAAACCTCTTTGAAAGATCACTTTAAAGAGAGACTGGAACCGGGCTATCAGAGGACTCACCTGTCCTCTGAAGGAGACCAGGTGTTCCTCCTATGAAAAATGGAAAGCCACAGCAGTTTTCAGACACAGAAGATTGACCCAGATAATTAAGCAGAGAGAATCCAACACATGCAGAAGTGATGGGTCTTGGAAGCTTCTGTTACCTGTGTTTGGGGACAGCTAATGATAGCATTTTAAGTACACTTGGAAGAAGTTCCTGAAATTGCACTGTGAAAACTAGTGAAGATGCTCAGGCATAAGAGCAGACAGAGACAGCAGCACCTTTGGAGAAGCTGGCAGAGAATGGATGAGAGAGTGAAGCTCTCCAGCTCTCCAGCTGGGGGTCAGAGCGAGATTATGGCCCTCAAGGGGGAACAAGAGGCAGAACCAAAAGTCAGATCTCGACCAGAAGGGCCATTTGGGAAAACTGTCACAGACACCACCGTCGTTTTGCTTCTTGTCATCAAGGAGCTGGCAAGAAATGGCATCAAGAACCTTGGGAAATGTCCTCTATCAGTTTACATCATCATTCCCCTTAAAATTAAAATAAAATTTGTTCAACCCTCAAATTTCATGAAATTAGAAATTCAGCATATCTCAGGTTATCAGAAAGGGTATATGTTTCATCAGGTCATTTCTGGCCCGATTTGTGCTGATGAACTCTCGACTCACACATGCTTACGGCTGGCCGACATCCTTTGTCTTGACAACTCCTCTGTCTTGCTTTCCAGAAGGTCATTCCATACTATACCTTTGGTAGAATGTTGTTGAATAATTAAGGAGGATGGAAAGATTAGATCACTTCAGTTTAGCGATCACTTAAAGAATAAGTTGAAATAATAGGCATCTGTGTTTCCAAAATGGACCTCACTCATTCTCCCCACTCTAACAGAATTTCACAGACTATCTTTTCCTCTCATCCTTCAACTTCTCACTCTGCCATTCTGCTCCAGCACTCTACATTCATAATCTCTCTCTTGCTCACAGTTGTCAGAAGTCCATTTTTGTATTCTGACAGAGAATTGGGCTCTTTCTGGCTGTGCTGTAAAGATTAACTTTTTATGACCAAAATGGCCCACCAAAATGTTTTGCTAAGCAAAAAGAAAAGCAGATGATTTTCTTTCTTTAGTGGAATTCTGTTGTCTGCTACCAAAATAGAATTTTTCCTACTATACTTGAATTTTAAAGTTTGGTAAAATGTATCTCTATTTCCAGTATGGGTTAATACATCTCAACTGATTCACAGACCATGGACCGGGCTATCCCCGCCTGTGTGTACCCTCCTGGCTACCACTGTCTGACTGCACAGGCATGTCAAAATCTACCTCTTGACTCTCCGTGACAGGTAGAGATGTAATCTCGGCAGCAAGGCAATTCCCTTGAGCCATTATACATGCTAAATATTTCTTCAATTGAAAAATTCTCCTGGAAAAGTTCACTGGAAAACTCCACTAAAGAAATTTCTTGAAATTGCACTGTGGAAACTAGTAAAAGTGCTCAGCCATAAGAAGTAATGTTCTCACCAGGCTGCCGATGCCATTTCAGAAATTTACATCTTGAGAGTGTCAGGTGATGGTGATAACAAGTGCAATGCTGACGAGCTGCCGGGCGTGTTGATTGACCCTGGCCCAGGGAAACCAGGCCAGCCTACTGTCTTATTGCAAGATAAACATGGGCCCCCAAAGTGTCAGTAGCACACTTGCTATTTGATACCTTAAAATAAGATGAAATCATCTCAAAAAGTGATAAAGGCAGGGTCTACTCATTTTCTAGGGTAAGGGCTATACCTTTCTGCTTCAGCATTGATTTAATCTGCCTGTTGTTAGGCAAATACTAAAACCAACCTGCCCATTTTGTTTTATGGAATATTAAGTTGATGATTGGGAGAAAACACATAGGCAAGGACTTAACATTCATAGTCAACCTAATATATTACTGACAAATTGCTTTAATATCCCACCAAACATCTCCTTCCCTCTGTTTGTCACACCTATATTCAGTGAATCTGACTAAATCAACTCACTAGCACTGACCAGTAGCATGTTCCTACCTTGGCAGGTGACAAACACCTGGACTTCAGTGAGGGTTTCAATGACTAGCATTAATAAAACCTAATTTAAGAGCTCACATTAAAATAAAACAAAAGAAATGAGCAAAATAAACCTGACCCAAGGAAAGTATTTTAAAATCTCCCATTGAGCATGCTCAAAGAGAGCATTTTAATTTCTTTTATTTTTAAAATGCTCAACCATTTTCTTCAAAAACTTGGCTTGATCTTCCTGATTCAGTGATAACTGAAGTCATGCCAACTTTGATGCTTTTAGCTTCAGCTGTTTTAGAGCTATATGTGATCCCCCAAAAAAGGTTGGAATGAATTTTTTTTTTCCTGAGTGAAGAAGGAAGCATATGTTTTAACCCTCATGTGCCTTTTTTGAAAAAGATGAATTAACATCTATATTCTATCCTAAGGCTTAAAATGAAGAGTTTGGAGTGAAAGTCAGGGAGACATTTTTCAGAAATTAAAATGGAGAGTTGGACCTTTAGGAACAAAGACTATGGACTTGATCAGTCTTTCCAAATCCATGCGGCAGCTTGTGTGTTTGCTATTGTTTTTAAAATGGCAGCAGAGACGAGGCAGCTTGGAGACTTGAGCAATAGGGACCACACACAAACTGAATTTCAGGACATCAAAAGAACATAAAACTAATATGCAGAAACCCTGGAGCATCTTGAATACATTTTTCCTAACAAGATATATGACATAAAGAATGGGAAATAAAAATGAACTCAGAAAGCTTTAATCCACCTGATGATCTAATTTTCCCTTCTAATTTATAGAAACAGGAAGGGAGAAGTAAACAGTGAGGTTGAGTGGTACCAAACCTAACTGATCCCACTGAAGAAGAGGGTAATTAGAGGAGAAAGTTGTCAAGGAGGCTTCTTGTTAACCCCCCCCCCGCCCCATCTGTGTCTGTCTCTCTGTCTGTGTCTGTCTGTCTTTCTCTCCATGTATATACATTTTTTTTTAACTGACAATACCAATGCTTTGTCAGATTTCTCACAGGTCGTACAATCCTTAGGACATATCAGAGATGGTGAAGAGTGAAAGTCAGTGTAATTATCCCATGCCATGAGTTCATTCTCTGCAGTGCCCCTGCCGTGCCACCCTGTCTTGGGGCCAGCCAACTATGGACTGAAACCTCTATAAACTGTGAACCAAATAAATCTTTCCTCCTTTACGTTGTGGGTGTTAGGTGTTGTGTCTCAGCAATGGGAAAGCAACTGAGCCAGAACAATCCGTTTTAGTGCTGCAAGAAAGATGTGTCAAGCAGCTCCTAGCAATAGCAGCTGCACACACAGACTAGCATGGAGGTGGCTCTGACTTCAGTGGGGTGTTTCCAGTGTGGCTGCAAAGGAACGTTTTGGATGATACCAGCCCTTCCAGATCAGATGCAGGTCAGCCTTGCCGATGATTAAGCAAGGTCAAGTCTAGAAGTCTAATAACATCAACATAAATTTCTCTAAGTTGTAACTCCTACTATATCCTGGTATGTGCCCAAACTGTGGAAGAACAACAAAAGGAAATAATTGGTAAAGAAATGACAAATGTCTCACTCTCTTGTAATGTCAGAACAACTATGGGCATAAAAAATTGAAACCAGAATGAAAGAAAGGTTTTAAAAGGAAATTGAGTCTATGTTTACAAAAAGATTCCAATTCTGGTGAACTGTCCAACTCAACCAATTGCTTCAGAGAAACATGATTAAAGTGATGACTGAGGTGTTCTGCATCCTAGCCTCAGTTTCCTCTATTCCCTCTGAGTCCAGTGACAGCCAATCAGAAAGGAACCTGGCCCCGAGGCTTGTCAGTGATGATAATTGAAAACATCTGTCCATGTAGCAAGTGTGGGAAGCCAGCGTGTTCCCTGACAGAGGGAGTTCTCAGACGGCAAAGCCATAACCACGACTGTGCTCATATTCTCCTGCACAGACTTTCTCACTGCCAGCTGTCTTTATTCTCCTGCCAGGAAAGCAAGGGGCCTGGGGCTCTGACCCAGGCTGGGGTTAAGTGAGCCGGGATTGGGGAACAAGGGGGATGGGCTGGCTTCAAGTTCTGGGGTTAGAGACAAGGGATATTTGATTGGGAACTGAAGAGACTAGAAGCTGAGGAAAGAGAATAGCAGAGACTTGAAGCTTTAAGAACAGAGAGACAGCAGTATAAGAATATTTCAGTTTCGTGCCAGAGATTTAGCTCAGCGGTTCCGGCGCCTGCCTCGCAAGCGCAAGGTCCTGAGTTCGATCCCGGTAATCACATACAATCTGGGCGTGGTGACTCATGCTCACCAAAAAATCAATACCACATACCACAGTGCTGGGCGTAGTGGCTCACGCCTGTAATCCCAGCACTCAAGAGGCAGAGGCAGGAGGATTGCTGGGTTTGAGGCTTGCCTGGACTACATAGTGAGCTCAGGGCCAGCCTGAACTCCAAAGCGAGACCCTGTCTCAAAAAAAAAAAAAAAAAAAAAAAAATTTCAGTTTCTAGACTGAAGAGACCTGGGACTAAGTCTTGACATCACCATCTCAGCATGACATCAGCCAACCTCCCTAAGCCTCAACCTTCCCATCCTTGAAATGGGGATGATAATTGTACCTATCTCACAAAGCTGTTGTCAAAAAAATAAGATAGTGTATTTTAGTAGCATGAAGCAAGGACTGAACACACATTAGCTACAGTATGAGATGGAAAGGGGCTCCCCACAAGCCTCTGAAGTGCAGAAATCTAGAGGCAGAGACCTTTTCCAGGTGACAGCTACCTATCTCGTGAGTGCCCGAGTCCCTGCTGGTGAGGTAACAATGCCCTAGATGGTTGCTGTGTTGTCTCTGCATATTGCATAGCTCCCACCTGTGCCCTTTCCTAAACTAGTTGGCCAAACTGTGTCGCTGAGCTTCCCATCATTTCCTCAGTGCTAGCTGCTCTCTAGCCTGAGAGCTGAACTCTGGGCTGCACTGGGTTTTTTTCCCACCCAGCTGGCTTCCTCTCTTCCTGGACCGTCAGGTCCCCTGCAGAGGAATTGGTGTTCCCCTGCCCCAGCGGTTCTCCAGATCTTCGGCTTGGGGTTAAACATATGAACAGAAATTAGGTTAGCAAAATTCCAGTACACATCATTTCAGCCAACTGAGGAGAAAATTCTAGATGGTGGCTTAAAGGAAATCTAAATGAAGAAAACTTGGAGCAAGAAACACAAAGAAATTAAAAGTTTTCGTAGCAAAGTTGAGATGTTCTCCTTGCCTGTGGCAAGAGGAAAAGAACTCCATTAAGAATATTATAAACCAGTAGCTTTAGAAAGGGAAGCAAAAGACCATAAAAGATATTCCAAATATCAAATTATCCAGATTATTTCATTGTCCAAGATAGTCTGTAGATGAATTGATCATCCCTAGAAAGTGCATTAAACTTCACAACACCATTGTATTTAAAACTAACTCACAGCTGTTTGATAGATCGCAGTGCTCCTTGGGAAGCTCGAGAGAAGAAATACGGCTTGCAAAGAAGCAGAACTCATTTCTAGGGCGGGGCGTAGGTTCTGAGAAAATCTTGCTCAACACATGGGTGGCAAAAAATAATACAAAAGGAGAGACTTGGGGAGACCATTTTGTCTCATTAGTCAGGAACAGTTCTGCATTGTATATGTGTCCAACATAAACAGTTGGCTCAGGATGTTATTCTACTGACAGTGTTTGCCTTTCCTTATGGTCATCAGCTGGGTGACTACTGCGACTTGGCTGAGAAACACTTCATCCATAAAGAAAAGCTCCATAAGTAATAATGAGTGTGAGTTTGTGTTCATTACAAAGCAAGACTTCAGATTCAACAAGGAATTTTTCTATCCAGTTGGAATGAATCAAGCTGTTTAACCTAATTGAGTGACTATAAATCAAGAGTGTTGTGATATTAGTAATTTTCCAAGATAAGACATTGCAGTGAGGCGCCACACACAAGTACGAATGCAAAACAAAGCGCTGCCAATGGCCTTCTTCTGTTCAGCAGCTCGTACGTCTCTCCCATCCCTAGAACTGTTATTATAATAAGGCGGCCACTTAACGGCTGATATAAGTTTTTTCTACCATGGAGACTCTATATTTGTCCTCGTGATGATTGCCTCATTAATATGCACATGCCACCACAGAAAGTCCTAATCTTTTGATGAAAACTAAGTCAACAAAATAGAGGAAGGAGGAAATGTACCTCGACTGAAAACTAGGTTTTAAAAATACTTCTCATAATGACTGTAAAATTGCTGTAGTTAAAAATGAAGCAGCTCTATCTGTGTGAAGCTCAAAGGGTCATTGAAATGCATTTTGTGTAGATTGTCTAAACCTGCTTCAAATGTTTATATCTATAAATCATGTTCAAAACAATCCTAAACTATTTGTCTGCTTTTATACCTTTCTCCATGTATAATTTTCCCTTCTTTCTAGTCTCACTTGAGGACAATATATTTCAAAATCCACCACCAATGTTTCTCTCAGATTGTTAGGTTCTTTCTCATCAAGGAATACCTATTACTTCTGTAGGTGTATCAGGCTCTTCTTGAAATGACCTGTCCACTGAAGGGCATGTCCCTGACACCTGGGCCACCAGTCACTGTTCCCAAACCTGTGTCCATGTTACTGATTGATCATGTCACCTTCTCACACAGTTGCTTCAACGACAGGGTCCTATCTCATAAACAGCCACTGTCACCGAGGCACAGCAGACCTTCATGTGATCTCTTTGATAGTACCACTGTTCTCCATAGGTGTTATGAAAATAACTTGTACACTTCATACACACTGATATTCTTTCAAAAGATCAGGAGGTTCAATTCTGGTTTATCCCTAGTGTCTATTATTCTGATTTTCTATTCACTTTAATAAATAAGTATGTAAATAGCAATAGAGATGTATAAACACACTACATAATGTAAAAAGTATGCATAAACATGTATTTGAAATATATACACATATGTATACAGGATAATGCTACAACCCCTTACATTCCAGATTTCTCTTTCCTTTTTTTTTTTTTTTTTTTTTTTTTTTTTTTTTTTTTTTTTTTTTTTTTTTTTTTTTGCAGTTGATGATTTTGCTTGTGGTTATTTCTGAGCTGTCAGCTTTATTACCTATTATTTCAAGTTAGTTGACATTAAATTTATTAAAAATCAGATTTGTACTCAAGGAAATGACTCTCTAGTCCGACAACTGTCTGATACTTCAAATAAGGAAACTGAGGCTATGGAATTTTGAGTAAATGCCACAGTTTGGCAGAAAGTAAAACGTGGACCTGGGAAACCAAACATAGCTTTCACTTTCCTTCTCTGGTTGATCTTTCTTCCCAGGCGTATGCAGTATTGGGGCTCAAGTTTCATGCACTCACTACTTTTTCCCAAAATTCTACAGTATTTTGAGTCAGTTGGTCTTATGTATCTCTACACAATTCTTGTTTTTTTAGACAGGGTCTCACTTTGTAGTTCGGATTGGCCTTGAGCTCACTATGTAAACCAGGCAAACCTGGAACTCAGCAATACTCCTGCCTCTGCCACCTGAATGCTAAAATTATAGGTGTGAGCCACCACACCCAGCACTGTGAGGTGTGGTACTGATTGCGGGTGGGTATGAGTCACCACACCCAATTATCATATCACTGTATGTGGTTACCGGGATCGAACCAGGGACCTTGCGCTTGCTAGGCAAGCAGCAGAACCACTGAACTAAATCTCCGGCCCATCTCTACACAATTCTACAGAACAGTGAAGAGGATTATCCAGTACTCCTTTCT
>PVIC010011081.1:0-15247 GCA_004025085.1 Thryonomys swinderianus
CTCAGATTCTATACTGTATCATCAACATCCTGTGGTTTCCACTGTGGCTATAATCTCTTGGGCTATCATTTCAAAAAAGTGGTCTTAAGTCAACAAATTATCTTTCACAATTAGAATGGAAAGTTGGATTCTGGAACTTATTAATTGATCCTCACTGCTGTGGTCATTTACAGTAAAATATTCATAACCTATGTCTTCTAACCTTTGGCCTTTCTTTCTCATGGGAAGCAGAGAGAACTGCTCCAAAGAATAACCTTCCCACTTGGGTCAACGAGAGTGGCAACCAGTTCTAAAGAGGGTGTCGCACTGCTGTCAAATTGACCTGGGTTGTCACACATGAGGTCTGCTGTCACTGCATCCTGCTCAGAACCAGCCCCTTAGCTCGCTGAGTCAAGCTGTGCTGACTCCTTGTGATAGAATTTTAATGTGAGGAATGACAGAGGCCTTGGAGTTAATGTGTGCGTGGAGGTGACAGTTTTGAATGTCAGCCAAAGCACAGAGTCCTGCCTGAAATTAATTTGGGGGGTGGTAGGAAGTCAGGGGAAGATGGAGAGGAATAGTGTGGTGGAGAATTGAGATTGGTTGAGTCAAATTCACTACCATCTGCTGCAAATAAAGGCAGCATTCTGTGTACAGACACAGACACTATCTGAGCCTGAGAAGTTAAAAGCGGTACTGACCCCCCGGATCATTCCATTGGTTTCATTTTCATCGACCCACTGTGCAATCTGTCACTTTTAGAAATAGGTGACCTCACTTCACTTTGTTTAAATAGAATTATAAAAAGTGGTCATGAACCCCCTGATGATATGATTTAGAACTTAATCATTTAAAGGGATAAGACTTCCTGGTGATAAATGAGCCAAATTATACTTTAAATAAGTTTCTCTTTTACATGGTCATTTATTTAAAATTCTTAAATGTTTTCCCCAATTACTAAGAGGATAACATTCAAATCTTCATTTGGAGTGGGTAATATAGTGCACAAATATCTTCATATCCAAATCACCTCAAATGAGTTCTGTTATGCTATATGCTGGGGGAAAATTAAGATAGTTGATGGAGTCAAGCTCGTAATCACCTGCCTGTAAAACAGTGGAATTATTTAAACTTGACTGTCTGATGGCCCAACAGAATCACAAAGGCCTTGAATGGTGAAAGAGGATGACAGGAGAAAAGTCAGGGTGGCATGATGTGGGACATCTCTCCTGGTCATCCCAGGCTTTGAAGATGTAAGGGTACAAAGGCCAAAGAACACGGACAGTCTTTAAAAGTAAGGCAGAGAAGCAGATCTCCTTTGGAGCTTCCTAAAGGAACATAAGCCTGTCAATACTTTTATTTTTATTTATTGATGTCCGTCTATGGAACAGCCACACAAATTTATGCTGAACTGCTGCTTGTGCAGGTATTAGTTGGAGCAGCAACAAGAAACTAATGCACTGGCCTTTCAGGTCCTTTTCCGTGCCAATGTTTTATCCTCAGTTTCACTAGATACACTCTGGCTCACACTGATTTGTAAATACATCTTACATCTGGCAAGAATGGATGTTCCATTTTCTGTCGGGAGTTAAATACCTTCTTCTCTAGGATGGAGAAGACTTGACTTGCTCCATGGTGCTGCTACCTTGAACCAGGCAGGAGGCTTGTGTCCCGGGGCTGGTTACGGGGAGGTTTGCTACTTAATGTAGCTGGAAAGGAGCATGTGAACCTGTGTTTGAGAAGGAGAAGGAGAAGAAAAACCAGTGGCAAAGACCTAGTCCCAAAGCCCGGTGGCAGAATCATAAACGTGAGACCAGACCATGATTTTGATGCCAGATGGCAACAGAAAAGTTCGGAGGATGGGGAAGACGTGTTCTGAGGGAGTTCGTGTCAAGCTTGCGATTCATTTGTGTGGCCCGCCAGCGTGCGAGGTGACTTGTGTTCACTTGGACGTGATACGTGAGGACAGCAGTGAGTATCCCCCATTACCTTCGGCTACCTTTCACTCTAAGTCCGGCTTCCTTCCAACTGCTACAGTGCCTTTTCCTACATATTCCAACCCCAGTGGTCTCCTCTTCCTCTGAAGTCTTAGCATGTTCTCTTTACAGTGCTTATTTGGTAGTTATGATTCATTTTTAAATTAAAAAGATCAGGTGGGGGATTGAGACAGGGTCTCACCCCATACTCCAGGCCGGCTTAGAACTAATAGCAGTCCTCCTGCCGTAGCCTTCTGGGTGGTGGGATTACAGGCATGTGCCCATGCCTGGTGGTTATTGTAATTCATAAGTTCTTACTTTAATTAAAATATTATATGTATAATTGTGAAAATCTGTATAATACTATAAAGTATAAAGCTGACACAGAGAACTGTTCAGAATCGTACCACTGAGGATAAACACAGGTGCATTTTGATATTTACTTTCTCTATTGATTGATGCTCTTTGTTTCCTGAATTTTTTATATTCACAAATGGTTAGTAGTCTGTATTTTTAGGATCTTTCTGGGTCCAATATTCAATGAGTTGTGTATCAAAAATATCTAAAAAATTAAATTTATCCTGAACATTACCTAAACAATATAGTATGACAGCTATTTATATATAATTTAGATTGCTTTAGCTATTATAAATAACATAGGGATGATTTAAAATAAATGGTTGGATATGCATAGAGTGCTCCACAAATCTTACAGCATTTCACATAAGGTACTCAAACATTTAGAGTATCTCAATGTTTGTGGATTATCCTAAAACCAATCCCTCAGGAATACCAAGGACAACTGTATCCATAAATATATTTCACATATATTCTGTAAAATAAAACCTATTAGAGGAAATTGTACATGATAAAACTATTTGTGTCAAGATTGTTATATATTGACTATAAATCATTTGGCATTCACAGTATCTACAGTATCATTCTCACATTTAAACTTTCCTTGTGTACATTTCTTTCTGACAGACAAGTTGTACGTAATTTGAAATGAGAGAAAAATTTGTATGTATTTTGTCTGTTCTTCATATTATAGATCACACATTTTAGTGGCTAAATATGAATTGATTAAAAAAATTACAATCTGAAAGTCCTGAAAACATTTCCTAGCCTCAGAGAGATATTATAGCTTCCAAATTTTAAGCAGTATTTCCAATAATTATTTCTGTACAAAAGGTTTCTTAAAAAGTTGTCTTCCACTGCTATTTTCATACTGGGCAGGTTATTATAAATCCAGAGATTTGTCAATTAGCATCAGAATTACTTGTTAAAATGGGAAAGGAGATAAACAGAGATAGGGCCCTTGTTAACTCATTAATATTCCCCATAATGAAAAATGTTGCAGGAAAGAAATAGCCACGGTAATATGTGTAATCAATCTAGCCAGGGAAAGTGATGCAATTTGTTATCTTTACAGAGTTCCTCTGTTCGCAAGTCAGCTCCTCAGTGTATTTATCAAATGCCCAGCTGGAGCACAATAGTGTGCTGCTTCTCTGGGCTGCATATTGCTTGAGCTTCATCTGTTTCTTCCTCCACACGTTCGTTCACTCACTCACTGACTACTCATTTTTTAACTCATATTTTGTTACACGCAAGTTGCTGTGAAAGGTACTGGTGTAGCGAAGGCGAACAAGACAGTTTTAGCTTCAAGACAGAGTCAGCAGAGGGGTATGTTTGGAAAACAGACAATTAAAAGCATAAATGCTTTTAATGCTAATTCAGCCATTTGAACACTTTGGAGCTGAATAACAAAGAAAAATCTATAAAAATATTCTCTTCTGACTATGATGTTAAACTGAAGAATACTGGCTTTGGCAGAAATAGAATTCCAAAGTGAGCTCAGCCCTTAGCAAGACTAAATGTCCACGTGCCAGATTATGTCTACGATTCAAAAGGTATCAGACTAGGGAGTGAAATGTGAAAGTGCTCATGTATGAAAAGAATAATACTGAATTTTTAGGGCTGCCATGACAAATTGCCAGAGGCTGGACAGCTTAAATAGTAAACAACAATTTTGTCTCACTCCTGGAAGTATGTTTGAAGTCTAAGATCAAGGTGTGATGATGGTTGCCTTTTCTACGGCCTTTCACCTTGGTCAATAGGTAATTATCTTCTTTTGAGATCCTCATGTCCTAATTTCTTCTTAAAAAGAATGTGTGCACCTCTGAGACCCCAGGACTCTGGGAGGCCAAGGCAAGAGGATCACAATGTAAAGCCAAGCCTGGGCACCTCAGGGACCTACTAAGAACCTGTCTCAAAAAATACCAGACGGGCTGGGCGTGGTAACTCACTCCTGTCATCCCAGCACTCGGGAGGCAGAGACAGGAGGATTGCTGAATTTGAGGCTTGCCTGGGCTACATCATGAGCTCAGGGCCAGCCTGAACTACAAAGCAAGACCCTGTCTCAAAACAAAACAAAACAAAACAAAACAAAACAAAACAAAACAAAACAAAACAAAACACCAGACAGGGGGTGATGAAGCTCAGTGTAAAAGCTCTTGTTTCAATTTCCAGAACCACAAAAAAAGATAGTTTTCATATGTTATTTTGAATCAAGGGTTCAGCCATATGACCTCCTCCTAAAGTAATCACTTCATTAAAGATCCTTTGTCTGCATATAGTCCATTTTAGTGGTACTCAGTAGAGTGGAAAGAGGCACAGTACAGCCCAGAAAGAGCAGCAACAGTGGATATAGCAGAGCCTGAAACCCTAAATTTCAAAATGACAGCAAATCAGATCTATACAAGGTAGCCAGGCAGGTGCCGCCGAAGGGGCCCAGCTGGGGTATGGCTCAGGAACAGTTTTGCTTGGTCATTTGCTAGCATGGGCTAGATGCGTGTCTATTGGAGTGGAGGACTGATTAGTTTCTTCTACCCTTTAGGACTTTTCTACATGTTCCTCGGGGCCTCTGCCCACTGAAAGGAAACACATGTTCTAGGAGGGTGAGGACTTTTGAAGGAGGAAGAGAAGACCTTTTTGTCAACTTTTATTGGATTGGGATATTTTATCTTATCAGCTTCCTACTCAGGAGGCTAAAATGCCTACATTTTTTTTTTTTTTGGTATGCGGTGTTGATTGTTGGTGGGCGTGTCTCCACGCCCAGCATTATATGTGGTTACCGGGGATCGAACTCAGGACCTTGCGCTTGAGAGGCAGGCACCGGAACCACTGAGCTAACCCTCCGGCCCTAAAATGCCTACATTTTACAGTAGCCTAGCAGTATCCAAAAGCACAAGACTGAAAACATTGTCATATAATGTAAGATACTTTAACTGAAGTATAAGAAAACCAGACTAAAGAAAAGCTCTTACATTACATTAGTGTTTCCAAACTTTACTGATGTTGAGACTCACTGCTTAAAATGACAGCATTCTAGCCCTTTCCCTCGGAAATTCTGGTTCAGGGCTTGGAGGTGAGCCTTGAAATTTGTACTTAAAAAACACCCTAAATTTTTTTTCTTATTTTTGTAGAAAGTTGACAAACAAATGGAAGCAACACAATTAGAAT
The DNA here is from genome assembly GCA_004025085.1 of Thryonomys swinderianus. Classification (NCBI taxonomy): domain Eukaryota; kingdom Metazoa; phylum Chordata; class Mammalia; order Rodentia; family Thryonomyidae; genus Thryonomys; species Thryonomys swinderianus. Next base: position 5,478 of record PVIC010011081.1, read on the forward strand.
ATTTCCAAGCTCTCCCCATCTGCTCTGCTGTCATTCAGGGTATCCGTCGCCGTTGTCATCACGTTCATGGCCACAAAACGCTGCTGCCATGTCCCGTGCAGCAGTAGAAGAAGAACTGTCTCATTTGATATTTTGCTAAAAGGAAAAGAGATAGGAAAAAAACGAAACAGGAAGAAAGGGGGAGAGAAGGAGGAAAAGACGAGTGAAGGGCAAAAAGCAGGATGGAAGGAAGGGAGGAGCCTCGTGAAGAAACTCTTCACATCTCTCCCGTGGTTTCGTTCCTCCACTGCATCACGTGGCCTCATTTAAACTGTGGCGAGTGGAATTACCGTGTTTGCTTTTGATTATTGAGTGCACTCTTGAGTTGGTGGCAGTTTACCTTTCTCCAAGCGTGTGTCACCCCAGACAGGGACTGGCATCCGAGTCACAAGAAAGAATGACAGGAGATGTGGTGACAAACAGGGGTGTTTCCGACAGTTAATCTAACAATTTTGCCTGTCAGGGTGAAATTAGCATGAGGTGATTAAGGTTGCAAAGAAGTAGCAAACGTACGTGAAGTGTGTATTTATTAAAGACACTGAGTTCTAAAGTCTTCCTGTGAATTAAAATATTCAAGACCTGCAGCCTTTTATGATGCAAGTGCTGTTACGGCTCCCACTTTACAGATGGAGAAACTTCAGGAGAGCCTGTTCATTGGTTTATTCAGGTACACGCAGCTATTAGACGGCCCGGCCAGGATTTGAGATCTGCTATTCTGAGGTCCAGAACTACATGCCAAATCGTACTCTATTCCACATGAACAGATAACAAGGATAGTGCTTGTGTGAAACTGGTTTGGTGCCTGGTTGGATTGCTAATTCTGTGTCCCAGGAAAGCAAGCACCTCTAGCAGCAAAGGATTATGCCAAGAGCTAGGGACTCTCAGGAAAAGTACCGAGTGATACAGCTCTGCTGTTCGAGTTGGAAGGCTAGTGGAGGAAATATTTGTGAACTCCATTAATTTTTTGATACAAGGTAAGGTAGAATGTAGCAATTACTAAATAAAGCACAAGGAACATGCTGTTGAATTGAAGATACATGTTAATTTCTACCGGACAGGTCACAGAAGAGTCATCAAGTAAAATCTCATGTAATGCGTATGTGGAGGGAGTGAAGGGCATTCCAGGCTGAGAAGAGGTAAGAAAACATGGAATATGGAGGACTCAACATATCTGCAAGACATGTCCGTAAGACATACCACATCATAGCTAAAATTTACATGTGTACATAGAAACTCATGACTATTATGCAAGTTGTTATGATTATTTTGCTCGGTTCTCAATTTCTTTTCTTTTCTTTTTTTTTTTTTTTTTTTTGAGACAGGGTCCCACTTTGTAGTTCAAGCTGGCCCTGAGCTCACCATGTAGCCCAGGCAAGCCTGGAACTCAGCAGTCTTCCTGCCTCTGCCTCCCGAGTCCTGGGATTACAGGCTTGAGCCACCAAGCCTGGCTAATTCTCAATTTCTGCTTGTTGTTAGTACTTAAGGCAAGATATTCTCTTCCTGTTTAATTCTTCCCCCACTTTTAGAATTCTTCCCTGGTTTTGTGTATAGTTAATCAATATGTGTGAAATAATAGCCCATATTATCTCAAGACCTTGTAGGATTTCTCAGACATGTAGTCATCATTTTTACTGGTGATTTGAGAGTGTTTCTTGACTCTTACCAGGAGAGGTACACGTGGGGGATTCTCACTTCACATAAAATGATTTATCTGCCACTTTTCTCATTTACCTCTGAAGTCAGGTAAGAGAGGAGCCAGAGAGACCTTCCCAGCCTTCCTCTGACAACTTAGGGCATCTGTTAACTTCAGACATCTTCTTCCCTGCCTCTCTCAAGGGCTTCCCCGATCTGCTGCTATTCTGACATCTGTTGCCTTAATACTTCTCCTCCGGGGACTGCACTGCATGGGCAGGGCTGGCTCGGCCTCTATTCCCAGGGCAGTGCCATCTTTTCAGGGCTCTCTGGGTGCTCTGTGCCATGCAGCTCGGTTCCCTAGTCAAGACTTCTGTGTTATTCTGGTGTTTCGTCATCAGCCTGGGGTTTCAACGAATGAGCAATCGCTTCTCTCTAGTATTTGATATCATTACTACTTATCCCATGAATTTGAATTATGGTTTTGGTTTTGGAAAAGCAAATTCTATCGAGTGGCTATTGCCACTCAAGAAAAGATACCTCCAGATACAGGGCTTCTCATGGGATACTTCTTATTTCTTGGCCTTCACGCAGTGGAGTCTTTGTGGGCATTCAAGAACTAACAGTAAATAAAATTACAAAATTCCTAATAAACCCACAGACATGTTACAGACGGATCACAAGATTTTTTTTTTTTTGTATTTCATATGTGGAGACCTTTTTTCAAGCATTTCTCCAACTGCAAGTTTAGCTGTTAGGACAGAAGCTTTCCCGTGTAGCTCACCAGGTTAGTAGGAATTCACAGATTGTTTATTTTCTCGTACGCTTCATGAAAGCAGAGAGCATTGCACTGCCCGCTGCTGCTCTGATCTCAGTGCCCAGTAGCTCCAGCAATATGGCCGTGCAGCACTTAACCCTCTTCTGTCTTTCTGGTTCTACACTAGACATTACCTATGTGCCGCAGCATATTCTATGGAGTTCGCACAGCCGGTCAGTCTCCTGGGAGGGTCTGCAAATTCTGGTAAGCTGGAGATGTGAAGCCCACCTGCCATTCCAATAGTCAGCACTTGACAAATCGTCCTAAATGTTTCGAAAATTCTCTTCTCTATCCCTGGCCCCTGCAGCCTCACCTCTGACAAATTATCATTCTCTTTCTCTTGGAAAAATCCCCATATGAGGAAGAGCATGTTAGTTCACGTGACACATTCTCCCACTCTGATCTATAGTAAAGGTTTTTTCTATTTAGCAAAAGCGCCCCATGAATGTGTGAGTTGAATCTGACCCCTACTCAGAAAAAATTGTTGCAGTTGGTTAAGGCATTGGCGATTATTTTATCTGTCTGATTAGTCCTTTAAAATAGCTCGTGGACTAGCTTCAGCCAACCTGATTTTCACTCGTCAATAAAGCGTAAAATAGAAGCTTTAAATGACAACGACTAACATACACATGTATATTTGCGTACTGTATACGACAGCACCAACTTTAAGAACTAAAACAGACAGGCCTTCAATATACTATACGGGTAGAATTTCTAGTGGTAAGTTTTCACACGAGGTTTTTTATCAGGCGCCCAGCCGACGGTGTCTGGTGTCTCTTTCTTTCTTGTCACCCTGGTTGTTAATGTCACCTAGTTGCCAATATTAAACGTTGCGCTTCCTATGGCAGAGACACCAAGTGTGGTAAACATTTAGATTCTCTCTCGTTGCCCCGTGTTCCTTCCTTGTGAAAATCCTGCCCCGCGCGCCATAGAATTCGACAACACTTGCGCAGGTCGCTCGCTCTCCATTTCTGGGGTCCGTGGTGGTTCCACAGCTCTGCAAAATCTGCCGTGACAAGAGGGGCTTTGTAGACCTCTCCGTCTTCACTGGGAAAGAAGAATACGCCTGTGCTAGAAACTGCCTGCAAGAGCCACCCATGAATCAAAAAGGCTCTCGTCTTTGTTTTCCTTGTTAATAAAAATGACCCCACTGAAAATAACTGCCCATCTTTGGGGGCGGGAGTGGGTGGCATGAGAGGAGCTAGAGCTTTTATATTTGAACTGCTTCAGGCCCGTGTGAGGGGGGTGATATATTCTTCTTCTAAGAAAGGTATCTTCATTAATGTTACCTCTCTTTATTGATGCGCCGTAACTGAAGGGAAAAGGTGGGTACTCTGCTTCCTTCTCCTAATAGCACATGTTTGAGACACGTAATTAATATATTCATCCTGGGGAGGTGGTATGGCCTCCTCTTTGTTAAGAAGACGCACAGAGTCCTGCAATGATTTAATTCCTGTTTATTGGTGAGGGAGGCTAGCAAACCACATTTTCCATGGAGTCTTTTGGGTTATCAGTGCTATCCTTAAACATTCCGATGGAGAATTCGGTCTTGCTCTACAAGCACGTGGTCCCCGCGAACGGAAGCGGTGCACAGACGAGCCGCCCATCGTTTGCTGCCCCCATCAGAAGGACACAAAGGTAACAAAGGTGCTTAAAGAGGGATGAGTACATGGTCTGGGCAGAGTAAGCATGTTACAGACGAGTGATTTTAAGGAAAAGTCAAAGTGACAGAAGACGACTAGACCTGAAGGTCAGCACTTGAACTCAGAACACTTGAACCTGGTACATACTTAAATCACCATGAAATAAAGCTGCCTATACATTCAGATCACGTTTCCAATTTACTGGCGCTAGGACAGTGTCACTGCTCTTCTGGGACCAAGAATAACGGGCTTATTCACCTCTCTGGGGTCTAAAACTGTGAAACAAAATGGACTCCATCGTATGTCTTGGTAGTGAGTGTGGAGGCCCTGAAGGACAAGTAAAGACGGCAACAGAGAGAAGCACCCACCTATCCAGGCTCACGCCAGGGCCGCCCCCAACTCTACCTTTCCTTCCCTCCTACATCGCCATTCTTTGTCTTTCACTGGATCAGGCGGTAGCGGCATTACTACGCATAGGGTTTTCGCTTAACTTTTCATCTCTTAGAGGCACGCGTCTTGGAAATGAGATCCCATTCCAGCAGGGAGATGGGGGTCTCGGCTGTTTTGCCACGAAGCAAAGTGATGCCAGCATTCATGAGATGCCTGTCTTTTGAACAGCACAGAGAACTTTCCTTGAGTTAACGTCTTTTTCTCTCATGACACCCCCAAGAGATGACAGGTGGCGAACACTATTAATCCCATTTTGCAGACGAAGAAATACTGATAATCCTCTATTTCTGTTTCAAGAACTTGACATGCCCTGGAGTATGTGTCAGTTTCTACATCTGTTTGATTCTTCCAAACATCTGAGAAATACTATCTATAAGCTCAGAGCTCTTTTTTTCCCCCTTCAGCTTTTAATTTGTCACTTCTTTGAGTTTCTGAGGGATTGTTAAATTTAGGTGCTAAATGACAACCTAAAAAAAAAAAGAAATAACTACTATGAAGAAAGGGCATATTCCCATTTCTTGAAATATTCAGCTATAAAAGTGAGGAAGTCATATTAGAAGAATAAATCTGAAAGGCAATTAAAATATTTTCTTTCACTGCATGTCAGAAAGAGCAAAGGTTACCAGACTGGCTCTAGGCAAATGGAACAATCAGAATAACAAAGAAATGGAGTCTTGCTGGGCATGGTGGCTCACGCCTGTAATCCCAGCACTCGGGAGGCAGAGACAGGAGGATTGCTGAGTTCCAGGCTTGCCTAGGCTACCTAGTGAGCTCAGGACCAGCCTGAACTACAAAGTGAGACCCTGTCTCAAAAAAAAAAAAAAAAAAGAAAAGAAAAGAAAAGAAATGGAGTCTTGTCTAAGTTCTCTGAAATCATTTTAATCTTTCTAAAATCAGAATCAGAAATGTGGAAGGTGACACAGCTTATACAAAACCACAACTAGTCAGTGAATAACTATCCCATGCCTGGCACTGTGTTACATATCCTGAATTATAACAGGAGGATAGTGGAAGGGCTACAGCTGAATGCTATGATTTTGACAAAGGCAATTGTGGTCACCTAATCACTGTGTGGCATCTTCCACTACCCAGTTATTGGCAAACAGCATGAACATCTGAAACAGTAATGAAATCACCATGGATATTTTTACTTCTTGTCAGAGAGAACTGTAAATATTGGAAATAGTCTTGGAAAATAATTTTAATTATATTTATTTCAAATACAAAATTGATGGATGCAGAATAATGCAGATACACTTTAACTCCAAAAGCAATATTGAATCATGACACCAGATTCTAAGGGAGCCATTAAAAGGCACTTATTATTTTTCATAGGATTATTGTAGCAGCCTTTCTCATGGTCTATTCTTGTCTGTAGAAAATGTGATCTTTCTAAAGTAAAGATACTATACTGTCACTTTCCCCTAGTTTTAAATATAGTCTTTATAAAATAAGAATTTGATGTCACTCTGTTGCCTATCAGATATAATCCAGACCCCTTCTTTAGTATCTAAAATAGCACCCCACAGTTTTACACAGCTTGTTTCAAACTGCATAGTAAATCTTTGCTTTCACATAGGCCTAATGGAAGACACAGTTCAGTGAAACCAAAGTATACTTGGAACTTTATATCTTTTTTTTTCCTGGGATTTTCCCTTTGTCTTTTATTTCCTTCTTCCTTCTTCAAAAAGTATCTTATCAAGGTAGAGCTCACATACCATAAAAATCCTTTTTTTAAAGTCTACAATTCAATTATTTTTAAGTATGCACACAACTGTACAACCATTACCATGCCACATTCCTATCACCCTAAAAAGAGCCCAAGTACCCAGAAATATTTTTTCTTCAGCTCCTCCTACCTTCCACCTTGCTCTCAGCATCAGCCTAGTCAGTCGCTAATGTCTGTTGTTGACGTTACGTATGAACGGAATCACACAATATGTGTTCTTTCAACACTAGCTTCTTTCCCTGACTTCCTTGGGCCTTGTCACTGAGCTATATCCCCACTCTTTAAAATTCATTTGCTTTTTAAAAAATAATTCGGAGATAGAGTTTCACAAAACAGCTCAGTTTCCCAGGCCACGTTCACATTTGAAACTGCCTCAGCCTCCCTGGAATGAACAGGTGTGATCCCGCACCTAGCCAAGCATAGCTCCTTTCCCACAATCTGTTTCCTCAGTCCACCCGACACTGTAGATGGATTCTTCTCCTCTTCACTCCCTCCCGCTCTCTGGGTTCTGAGAGAGAACCAGGGCCCTGCACACGCTAAGCAACCGTAATAAGTCCCTAAGTTATGAACATTCGAGTCACAAATTTTCACAGATATAAACAGACCTCGCATTACAAACTTATGTAGGTGCAGACAGAGGGTGGAAGTAGCCCATGTGTCCACCGGCTGTAGTCACAGCTGTCCTGCTCTGTGCTTCCCGTACAGTGTGACAGCACACAGCCGTGCGGTGACCCCTCAGAGCCCGGATACCCAGAAGTGAGGCAAAGCAGTGGTGGCGTGGAGGGGCTGCTGGGAAGTGCGAAGTGGTACACGTTGTATAACTGTGTCAAAGGTGCACAAGACTCACTTCGTCCGACTTACAAGGGAGTCAGGTTTATAGCTCCTCTCCTAAAACTAAACTAGTCCATACGTCAGGGATTTTTGGTATTGATCTACAATCCCAGCTCTACGGTTTCAATCTAATATATGCCACCGAAGTCTCATGTGCCCAGAGGTGAGAATTTCAGAAGGTGATTGGAATAGGGGGCACTAGACTCATAAACGAATTAAGTCATGGCTCTGTGCTGTTACCTGGGAGGACCCTGAGTCACAAGGAGTGTGACCGGGAAGGGTGTACAAGTGGATGCACCCCTAGTCCTTGGCCCTAGAATGAGAAACTTTCCTTCCTTCCCTGGGGCCTCTCCCTTGCAATTTCTGCTTTCGAGCCACGTGAGCTTGCTTAGAGACAATCCTATGAAACAGGATCTTGCTAAGTTGCTCCGCTGCCCGGGCCCTGCTAGAATGCATGCTCCTCTGGTGGTGAGTCTCCTAAGTCTTAGGATCACAGACGTGCACTTCTATGCCTGACGTCTGATGAGATGTTTATATGGATGTGTATTTTATTTTCTTTTGGGTACATATCTAGGAGTGGAATTGCTAAGGCCTGTGTTATGATCTGTTTAATTTTCTGAGGAGCTGACAAACTTTTCTGAAGCTCTTGTACTATATTCTCCTTCTGAAGGCAACAGTTAAAGGCACTGATTTCTCTAATCTTCAACAACACTTGTTATTTTCTGTCATTGGATGCTCACACTCTTGCTGCTAGGAAGTGGTACCTTATTGTTCCTGATGGGACCAACTTTTTATTTGAATACCTTCCGTAGAGGAAAGTTTATTCAAATCCTTTATCAAATTAAAATTGCATCTTTTACCTCTTTGGTATTGAATAACAGGTGCCCTTTGAATATTCTGGATACAACACCTTATCCCATATGTGGTTTGTTGCTAGTATCTAATTTTTTAAACCGAATCCTTTATTGGTACATTTTATACACACAGCATAATCACACTCAACACTGAGAATTTCCACCAGTATATGACACAACTTAATTCTTATTTTTACCATTTTTCTACCCACCCTCCAACCTCCCCACCTCCTATATACATATGCTTTGTTTCCTTTTTCTAGCAGTCAATTTTTTTCTTTCCCCTTGTTACTTACCCCTACCGTTTTCCCTTTGAATATCTATTTCAAAATATTTGTCATACATTCTAGAATGCATTTACATCTACAGATATTTATACCAGAGAAAAGATATGATATTTACACACCTGTGACCTATTTATTTCACTTATAAGTATGTCTTCAAGATAGGTCTATTTGAATATAAATGACTGAAGCTTATCATTCTTTGTGACAGAATAGTACTCCTTTTTTTTTTTTTGCTTTTGAGACAGGGTCTCGCTTTGTAGTTCAGGCTGGCCCTGAGTTCACTATGGTGCCCAGGCAAGCCGCCGCGAACTCAGCAATCCTGTCTCTGCCTCCCGAGTGCTGGGATGACAGGTGTGAGCCACCACATCTGGCATTTAATACTCCATTTTATATAAAAAGAACACATCTTCTTTATCCAGTCTCCAGTTGATAGGCAATTGGTTGTTTCTGAGATTTAGCGATCACAAACTGAGCTGCTATAAACATGGGTGCACATATGTTGTTGTGATATGAATCTTTTAATTGCTTTGTGTATATCCCCAGAAGGGCAGCAGAGGCTCAAATGGAACCTCTAGTCCTAGTTTTTTGAGGAATCTCCACCCTGATCTCCATAGTGGTTGTAATAGTCTAAATTCCCAGCAATAGTGGAGAAGGCAGCCTTCCTCCCTGCAGTCTCGCCAGTATTTGTTGCTGGTTAATTTTGCAATAGCAGCCATTCTTTGTGGAGTGAGATGAAATCTCAGTGTTGTTTTCATCTGCATCTCTCAAATGACCAGTGATGTTGAGCAATTCTTCATATACTTCTTGGCTGCTTTTACTTCTTCCTCTGAAAAGTCCCTTCCTGAATTGGGTGTTTAAATTTTGGGGGTGCTAAATGTTTAAGCTTTTTATATATATTTTAGATGGTAGCCCTTTGTTTGAGAAACAGCTGGCAAATTTTTTTTCCCATATAGTTGGTTGTCTTTTCACTCTGCTGATGGGCACTGATAATGGTGCGTGACTTCTTTCTTGTCTAGATTCCCCGTGAGCTCCCCTGCGTGCCGCTTGCCTGATCTCATAAAAATATTCTTAATACTTCTAATTAGTCAAGTCCTTAATTTCCCTCCATTTTCTATTGTTGTCATGTATAGAGATCCAGAACCAGTATGAACTACAACAGCTAATAAATTCCTCCAACTTATAAAATACTCAAAAGACCACTAGCGTACTAAATGCAACTTAAAGTGATAATATAGATTATTTGTCCTGATTTTGCTTCCTTGGCATATATCACTAAGAATGATTTTGCAGGCCAGAGGGTTAACTCAGTGGTTCCAGTGCCTGCCTCGCAAGCGCAAGGTCCTGAGTTCGATCCCTGGTGACCACATATAATGCTGGGCGTGGAGACACGCCCACCAACAGTCAACACCGCATACCACAATGCCAGGCATGGTGGCTCACGCCTGTCATCCCAGCACTCGGGAGGCAGAGACAGGAGGACTGCTGAGT